>JAFVLL020026714.1:0-46565 GCA_021397915.2 Tor tambroides
CACTTTTATACTTTGTGTGAGTTAGGTTGAGACAGATGTGCAATTGTGTGATTTGTTCCCGACCCTGTCAATCAAACGCAGAATCGGCAAGTATGCCACGTCTCGAAACACTTGTGACACGCCCCGATGCTTCGAATCGCCTTAGTCACGTGACATGGGTGTTTCGAATCACGCTTCGGAGCAGTGTTTCGAAACATCTGCGCTTCGGGATCTCGACACCATGTCGAAACGTCAGTTTCGCGTCAGCCATCCCTACTCACAACCAGTCGAACAAAGAATGTTCTCATTAGCGTCTAACTTTTAACTAACTTTTAACTTTTATCCACCAAATGAGCTCATTTCAAATTTGATGCCTGTTACAGGTCTTAAAAAAGTTGGCACGGGGGGCAACAAGGGCTGAAAAAGCTAGCCATTTTGAAAAGATTCAGCTGGAGAACATCTAGCAACTAATTAAGTTAACTGACATCAGGTCTGTAACATGATTAGCTGTAAAAGGGATGTCTAGAGAGGCAGAGTCTCTCAGAAGTAAAGATGGGCAGAAGCTCGCCAATCTGTGAAAGAGTGCATAAAAAAAGATTGTGGAATACTTTAAAAACAACGTTCTTCAACGTCAAATTGCAAAGGCTTTGCAAATCTCATCATCTACAGTGCATAACATCATCAAAAGATTCAGAGAAACTGGAGAAATCTCTGTGTGTAAGGGACAAGGCTGAAGACTTTTGTTGGATGCCCGTGGTCTGCAGTCCAAATCTTTCACCTAGAGAACATTTGGGGCATCATTAAACGAAAAATACATCAAAGACGACCACGAACTCTTCAGCAGCTGGAAACCTATATCAGGCAAGAATGGGATCAAATTCAAACACCAAAACTACAGAAACTCATAACCTCGATGCCCAGATGTCTTCAAACTGTTGAAAAGAAGAATTGTGAATAAAAGAATTGTGAATAAAATATTGGCTCATGGGATTTGAAATTCTTTTAGTTTTCATTTTATTCAAATTTAAAAAAAACGTCTCAACGTTTCCGGAGTTCGGGTTGTATATTATATTATATTATATTATATTATATACAAAAAGATCAGATCATTCAATCAATCATACTGCATTTCATATTATTTTTTGTGGATATTTCAAATGTAATTATTTATATTTTAGCTTGTGCACTGTTGTTTGTACTGTACATGTACAAAGGCCTCCTGTCAAAGCACAGTTTTGAAAGCTCTCATTTTAGTCAAGAACCACAAATGTGTTATTTTAGGATATTACGGGCCTGTAGCCCGGCGAGAGGCACGTGACAGGTTGTGGTTGATGCCTTGATCTCTGTGTTCAAAACATTCTGAGAACTCTGCAGTGAGCGCTGTGTTTATCTCCCTTTCTGCTCTTCTTATGAACTCTGCAGCTGCTCGTGTGCAGGGCAGCAGCTCTGTTTTCACCAGCTTTACACCGTTTTGAAATAAACAAACAGGTGCTATAGGGGAAATCCCTACGTGGGAACAGTCATTTCCTCTTAAACGAAAAGCTAATATTCATTGATCCTCCAACTCATATTACATTTGACCTACTAAACTCCTTTACACACGTACAGTGCAAACATACTGTATCTAGATAAAATATACATGCATTTGCTACAGGTCCTGTTATCAGTCAATATACTGAGAGTGGTTTGATATTTTAATGAGACCATTTCTCATTACCCAAAAATGAAAATTGTATCATTAATTACTCATCCTCATGTCTTTCCAAACCCGCAAGACCCGCATTCATATTGAAAACACAAATTAAGATATTCTTAATGAAATCCGAGAGCTCTCTGACCCTCCATAGACAGTAAGGGTCCCAGAAAGGCCCAGAAAGGTAGTAAGGACATCGTTAAAATAGCCCATGTGACATCAGTGGTTCAACCATAATTTTATGAAGCTACAAGAATACTTTTTTGTGCGTGAAGAATTTGTGTTCCGAAGGTGAATGAAGGTTTTATGGGTTTGGAACAACATGAGGGTGAGTAATTAAAGACAGAGTTTTTATTTTTAGGTGAACTATGCCTTTAAGGTGTCAGAAAATGCGATGGCATTTGTCTCCTATATCTGACAGACATCAATTACCGTTACTACAAATGCTTTGAGACTGATTAGGACAACTTTTTTGTCACTGCCACATTATCCAAATATGAAAAGTGTTTTTTTTTTTTCTTCTTCCTTCTATGAAACAGTTTTAAATAATATGATAACTGTTTCATGCAGTTACAACAAATGGACATTGGAGATTTCAGACTTTAAATTGTTATTTACTGATAATCTTCCCCTCCACTGGTCATTGGGTCACAGAGCTATAATTTAAGATGTAGGTCAGTAAGCTTTGTGAACGCATCATTCAGACTGGTTTCATGAATTGGATCAACGATTCATTGAAAATGAATCAGACATCGCTACATCCCTTACGAAGGTGCCACAGAGAGCTAATTTTAGCTTCACAAAAAATGACTGAACTGCTTCAGTATACAATGACTCTTTTTTCAGTAGATTGTCATTTAAAGCTTGACATACATTGTCATTATATTGAAGAAAGTGACCAAGATATATACCAATATCAGTTTGAAGCAACAAGAAGGTGAGTAAATGATGACAGAATTTGTGACTGACATGGGCATGAGTGTTTATGTCTTTCTCTATCTCTTTAACAAGGATGAACTTTATCTCTCTAGTTTTGTATTTCCTTCCTTATGTTTCCCGTTCTGTCTTATACAAACCCCTGTTGAATTAAAGGGTATTTCCTTGCATTCTGAGAGAGGAAGTCCATGAAGGGCCTGTGGTTAAATGCATCTTTTGGTTAATGCCCACCAACCAAGTTGCCCACCAGCCTGCTGTATTTCACCTATTGAACAGCAGAGGGCAGTACGAACCATATGCATATTTACGTAAAACCGATCCTCCCCCACAAAGTGTGCACTGTAATGAATGAGAACAAAACCTCATTCCATCTGATTCATAACCAGACAGGTGACATTAAACTAGATGACAAACGTAGGTGTATATAAGAAGACGGGGTGAAGACATGCTGTGGCATACTTCACATTTACCAGAACAGAACATATCTGAAAACATTCTCTTTTCAACTGAAAACATTCTAACCATTTGTCCTTAAAGCACTTCTGAGTCTCCAAATGAAAAAGGAAACGTAGCCTGAGTCTTGGCATGACTGAAAGAAATGTCATCATCTCTAAAACAAACTAGCCACTAAGCTAAAGAAGCAATCAGAACAAGCGATAGTAGTCAGGTGAAAATGAAGCACCATTGTAAAAGGGTGGACCTTTTAGAAAATGTCAAAAAAAGAGAATGAAGACAGACCAGTTTAGAAAACATCAGCTTTTCCCGATCAACAGATGTACACAAAGCTAGTTAGCGACACAGAAAGCTAGCACTGTATCAGAAAAAAAGACTTGTTTCTCTAAGTAAAAAAGAATATATCACTTTTATTTTGAGCACATTGTAGAAAAGTACAGCTGCTCTCAGGAAAAAGGCATCATGGGTAAGAAACTCAATTTGTCAGTGTGGCTATTGCTGTTCACAAATAAGGTCTTTTAACTTGAAAACATCACATTTCATAGATTTAAAGCATTTCATAGATAAAAGTCCTATGCTGGTGTTATCACAAATTTATTGTGAAGTTGCTGATAAAAGCATCTACTGAATTAATAAATGTAAATATATTTACAATTAATACGTTTACAGTGTTCAGAACTTCAGGGACACAGTGTTAGTGTCTTTGTCAATGTATTTGTGTGTTCGTTTGACTTTGAACATTGCATAATACATCTGTTAAACCAATATGCTAGATTTTAGCAATTAGCACTTAACATTCATAACTAGCAATAGTTAATAGTGTGTTCTGACTAGTAAGTATATGTGTATTTTTGTTAAACTCTTAGTCACAAGTTGGGAATTTAATAAAATCACAGACTTCCTGCTCTTTACTGTGGTGATGTCACATATAAACAACCAAAATGGCAGCAGTCAGTAACAAGTAACATAATATAGCTACCAATTATCGTTTGATAAGTCATTCTTTTAAAATCTGTTGTGTGGTGTGCTTTCCTTGTTCTTTAATAGCCTATATTTTAAGAGCATGCAGAGGAAAGATAAAGGAGTGATTATGTATTTTGAAGTCAACAAACCACAACCAAACTGCACATGGATCCATTTTGAATAGGGGTATGAGTCTAATGTTGCTCCTAGTTTTCTGACTCATGCTACATAAAAGTATGTACTTGTTTTGCGAAGAACTTTGTGAAGTTTTGTGTGTAGCAGAAGAGTATGCAAGTTTTTGGGACATATTTGTGTCTTAGCTGTGCTGTTGCCTATAGCTTGTATGCATTCTTTCCCAGTAAACTGACCCATCAATTATCTTGTCACAGTTGACATCCTAATATGCACACTCAACATGTTATTTAATTTAATTTAGCGACTTAACAATTATTTCTACCATATTTGAGAGAAAAAAAACAGCAACTCATTGATCTGCTAGCCTAGTCTTGTGTATTGCATTACAATGCATTTAGTTAAAGGGATAGTTCACCCAAAAATAATGAAAATTCTGTCATTGATTACTCACCCTCATGTCATTCCAAATGCGTAAGACCTTTGTTCATCTTCGGAACACAAATTAAGATATTTTTGACGAAATCTGAGAGCTTTCTGACTCTCCATAGACACCTATGAAGCTACCACATTTAAGGCCCCAGAAATGTAGTAAGGATATAATTAAAATAGTCCATATGACATCGGTGGTCTACCTTAATTTTATGATGCTACAGGAATAATTTTTTGTGCACAAAGAAAACTAAATGAATTACTTCTCTTTCATGTCAGTCTTTGATGCAAATTCATGACGTATGCGTGTGCATTCCACATAAACATGACGCCAAAGGTCACCATATACACTGATGAAATATTAGTCTCTTCAGTCACAGTATAAAGATCACAACATCTTCACTGTCATTTACAAGGAAATCTTCTCAGGTGATAGATTTCCTGTTAAGCAATATTATATACAGTATGTGATGGAATATGAATGTTGATTCATTCATCATGATCTATATATATACATATATATGATTCTAATTTCAAAGGAAAATGTTGTCATATTTGGTCAGATTCATTTGTCTAGTATATTATCCTCTAGATTTTATCAAAAATATCTTAATTTGTGTTCCGATGATGAATGAATGTCTTGCGGGTTTGGAACATCATGAGGGTGAGTCATTAATATCAGAATTTTCATTTTTGGATGAACTATGCCTTTAATGGCCAAATGTTTCTTTGTAAAAGTCTACAATGTGGTTGCAGTCAGATAAAACAAGTACTTTTCATTAGGTTAGATATTTACTACTTATCATTCAAACCCTCATCTAAATCTCTCTCTACATAACCATCTGCCTTGCATCTGGTATGTTTGCAGTTATTTATTTATTTTTTTTTATTTTTATTTTTTTTACACATTTTATTCAAGTTTATGGTTCTAAACTGAAATCTCTTCCAAAGTCCAATGGGTTGAGGGAAAAATTAGCCATTAGAGTATGCACAGATCTATACACTGCATTCTTACCAGAAATTGTAGACCACCCAGGTTCCTTTGGGACTCTCTTTTCAACATACTACAATGTGTGACACACAAATTCTACAATTTAGGACAGATATTATGTGAACTGGAGTGTGGCATAAATCCATAAGTCCAACAAGATCCCAACATTAGTACTTAGTATCTTTGGTTTGAAGAATACCTTAAAGTATTGACAAATGTACAGTCTATACAGTATATTCTGTAGTTTGTACATATATTTTGAGCTTATTATGTGATGGAATCTTCCAGATAGCTCCACATCAGTGTCGATTGGGATAGCTGTGGCGTTTGGGATCTTGGGATTGTTTGTGCTGATCTGTTTGGTGCAGCTCTGCATCAAGAAAATCAAATGTTGCAAGCGCAAAAGTGAGCAACATCTTCATTCCTTACTAACAAACCAGCATTCATCAAAGTCCTTGAACTAATAGACAACTATGCAAGTAAACAGTGAGGATATGTTTTTTTTCTTTTCTTTGACAGAGCCTTCAGTGAAAGATGAAATTTTACAGTAAGATATAACTTACTAATATTTGTCTGTGTTTATTTGTGGAATCGTTTTCATCATGGCTTATTTCAATTGTGTGTATCTTTACAGGAAAGTTGGAATTAAGAAATCTTCACCTCCATTTTCAATCAGCAGAATCGTTGACAAGAAATAACAGCCATCACTGCTCATATGACATTCTCTCAATGTCTATAAATAGTGCACATAACCACCTTTTTATTTTACAACACTTGTAACTAATTATTTCCATATTATTATGAAATATGTCGATTTATTTTATTTTTATTTTTTTTCTGTGAAAAGTGTGAATCACGTTTCTGAGGTAAAGGTGTTAGTAATGTTAGGGAAGTTGATGATTCATAACTGGTTAAGATCATTTTCCCACAGCTAGGGAAAAACAGCACACCTTTTGCTTTTTGCGATCGCTTCTCTTGTTGTTTTTCTCATTCTCTGACATTCTCTGAATTTTGTCACCGTTTCAGTGTCACCACAAAAACACAGCAAAGCCTTCTTCTCAAGCCAAACTGTTTCCAAGTAAAAATTACCTCAAAGGTCACCATATACACTGATGAAATATTAGTCTCTTCAGTCTCTGTAGAAAGATCACAACATCTTCATTGTGATTTATAAGGAAGTCCTCTCGGGTGACATATTTCCTTTTAAGCAATATTATGTATGTGATGAAACATGGATCTTGACTCACATATCATGATATCTGACTGTAATTTCAAAGGAAAATGTGACCATAATTGGTCGTATTTGGTCAGATTTATTAGTCTAGTATATTATCCTCTATATGTGTGTGTGTGTGTGTCTTAAAACATTATCTTTATTAGTTTTTTAATGTTATTTTTCTAATCAACTTTCCAATCAAATTTGTTTTGTTCATATTATATATATATATAAAAATTCAGTTGATAAAAATAGAAGCATTTTGGACTCCATCGAACATTTCTGTTGTGGTTGCTCTTCCTTTTTGTTCTTTGGTTATCATCTTTGTTTTCATTTGATTCAGTTAATGGCAGTATCTCATAGCAGCGCACTGAACCACAAGCCAGACAGATTTTCATTAGCTGTTCAACTCATGCAGCTTATGCAAACATCTATAGAGGCTAGGTGTTTCCTGAGCTGGCATGCAACAAGAAAAGCATTGCGGTGGTCTGTGGGAAGTGAGAGACAGCAGTTAACATTTGAGGTTCAACAGCTTTTTAAACCCAGCGACTTTTTTGAGACCAGGCCTGTCAGAAACATCTGCTGGTCATACATCTGGTCATGCAAACCCCACAGGGTGATTAAAAAAAAAAAAAAAAAAAAAAAACTTTCTTTAAACCACACAGACACTGACATGCTACAATGACTTGACAACTTAAGGAACACTTAAAAATAAAATTATGTCATTATTTACTCACCCTCATGATGTTCAAAACAAAGTCATAATTTACTCATCTGTTAAATCATGAAAGAACTGTGATTAACCACATTATTTTAGAAAGTTATTTTTAGAAAGATATTTTTAAAATATTATTTATAAAAAATATATAAATTTTATTTATATAAAAATTATATAAATACTGTTCAGTTTCTTGCACAGACCGATTGTTTTGTGTCTTAAGACCCCAATGTATCGTCACGAGCCGCAGGGTTTAATCTGGTTTTGTCTGTGTATGTTTTTTTGACTCTCAAAGCCGTGGGTCCCATTGACTGCCATTATATGACTGACAGACTGCAACGGTTTGAGTTAAAAATCTTTGTTTGTGTTCTACTGAAGAAACAAAGTCATCTACATCTTGGATGCCCTGGGGGTAAGCAGATAAACATCACATTTTCATTTCTGGGTGAACTATCCCTTTAAGGTTTTGGAGTTGCCAAGTCAAAGTCCGGGCTTAAATCCAATTGAGATGCTGTGGCATGACCTTAAACAGTCCCTTCATGCTTGAAAACCCTCCAATGTGGCTGAATTAAAACAATTCTGCAAAGAAGAGTGTGCCAAAATTCCTCCATAGTGATGTGAAAGACTCATTGCCAGTTATCGCAAACACTTGTTTGCAGTTGTTGCTGCAAAGGGTGGCACAACCATGTATTAGATTTAGGGGGCAATTACTTTTTCACGTAGGGCCAGGCAGGTTTGGACAGCTTATTTTTCCTTAATAAACGAAATCATTATTTCAAAACTGCATTTTGTATTTACTCTGGTTATCTTTGTGTGATATTAAAATTAGTTTGATGATCTGAATCTTTTAAGTGTGACAAATATGCAAAAAAATTAAAATAAAAAAAACAGGATGGGGGCAAAAACTTTTTCACACCACTGTATCAGTGGTGGGCCGTCAGGGCCAGCAAAGCCTTCTCTGCTGGCCTAAACACTATCAGAATCACTTGACTTAGTTTTAATATATTTTTTCCATGAATGTGTATTAAATTATTTCCAATGGTCTATTCTCTTCATTTCATAGCTTTTCTCTTGGTCGCGATGCTTCCAGCGGTGTATGTTTTTATTAGAGCTTTTATCCAATCATATTTCAGCAATCGTGTTGCCAGGGTAAAAGAAATCTGCCTAAGGCCTTCAGAATCAACAGTGCAGGCGTCTGTACCTTAAAATCAATGGCAATGAAACTGTTGTTTTAACCAATCAGATTTCGAGTTGGCAGCGCCAGGGCCATCTAGCAGGCTTATGATAACGTCAGCATTTTCTTGTCCTTTGGATGCTCAGAGAGAGTACTAGTCAAAGCTAGCTAACAGCATCACTGTAAGTCATTTTTGTTTTCACCTTATTATTATTGTTTCTCAGGTTTCTTAACGTGTATGCTGTATACAGTGCGTTATTTACCTTCTGTAAATCTAAATATTAAAGTACTAAATGACCGCGAAAAACAACCACACACCTCCTCTGCAACGGCGCTGTGAAAGGCTTGTGAAGATGAAAAACCGCTAGAGTATGGTAGGTTATATTTCATTTTTGACTTTTTTTTTAATCGCTTTGCGTTGTATTCTGATGTTATTTTCGAGATATAAAGCCAGGTTTAAGTTTCTGTAAGAATATCTCAGTTTCCGAGTCGAGCTGTATTAACGGGTCTTTTCCTCCGGCCGCAGCGCCGCTGGCAGAGGCAGACCGATGGGAGACTCGTCCTGAAGAGTCATAGGGGTGCATTAAAACACATGTATACGCTTTTCTTCCTCGTCTTGTATGACTTATTTTAATGTTACTTGCTCACTTTCCCGGTAAAGCTGCGCTAACTAGTATTTCCCACCCGCAGCGCGCGGGCAGACCAGCGGGGAGACTCGTGAAGACGAAGAGCAGTTGTTTGTTAAATTGTTAGGTCAACTTTAAAACATCATGTAATCGCCTTATTTGTTTTATACCAAATGTTATCTGTAAGGTATAAATAGGTTTGAGTTAATAAATGTCTGTAAGAACATCGGTTGGACTGTTTTTGTGTTATTTTTTTTCAGGTTAATGCTTCAGCTAAAGATGATGTGCGTTGCGTAGGTGTGGCAACTTGTTGAATTGTGTCAACTGGGTTTCTAGCTTTAGTAATAGCATTCATTCTCACTACATGAGATACCTGTCTGTGATGCAGTGCCCTGTTATACTGAATTTATGTGTAATATTTATGGTTTCTATAGCTGTGGCATCATTATGACGGTATTATGAGGTGGATTAATCAATGTACTACGCCACTGAAGGCCTAGGTGTGAAATGCACGGCCCGCCACTGAACACACACACACACACATTTTTTTTAAGGTGTGAATCTTGCCCTATTGTTCATGTAGCCTTTACACTCCCTTTGTGGTCCATGGAAAAAATGACAGCATGTGGTTTTGGTGTGACATGAGGGTGGGTGAGTAATGATGCAGCTTCCATTGACTGTGAGTGTTCTTTTTAAGTAATCATGTAAGTCTTCATGACATCCATTACAGTTTCAGTACACACTTCAAAATTACAGCGGCATCAAATTGTTAGCATGAATTAATTATTCTTTCGATTCTTTGCAGTGAAACAGGTTTGCAAAACGGTCTGAATCATGTTTCAGTTTGACTCGCAAGACTGCGCTGTCTCACTGAATCATTTGGAGCGCTTTGTCAGTTAAAGTGCCCCTATTATGCCATTTTTAAGGTTCCTAATATTGTTTTTGGAGTCTCCTATAGTAGGCTTACATGTACGCAAGGTCAAAAATGCTTTTGTTTTCTCAAAATATGCATTTAATATCACCTCATTTCCCAACGATTCTCAAACGATTTGTTCAAAGCAGTTCTAAGATTGGATGTCACAGAAGGGGGATTCAAATAACGACTCGTTTAGACTGTTCAGAGTCGATTCTTAATTTTGGGAGACAAGAACTTTATTTCTATCATGACAACTCTCAGAAGATTTTAGCATGGCAATGTAAATGTATTTGGTCTTGGCAGAATAGATCTAGCTACGCTACTGCTGAATTGCTACAGCTGTTGGTTATTGCTATTTTTGTAGATTATTGCTGCTGCTGCTACAAAGCAAGTACAAGAACATTCTACTGTCAATTAGGGTGACCACCCATCCCACTTTGCGTTTTACTGCACAACATTTTCACCCCTTGTCCCACACGTTACATATTGAGAAAATGTCCCGAATTCTGTTGGTTAATTGTTATGTCAAGAAAACGTGCATGCGTTCTTTTGCCTTTTTAAGAAAGCTTTTAATTTAATCTTTTTGCAGCATAGTTTCACCTATATAACAGCATAGTTTCACCTATATAACAGCGCTTCGTCAGAAGTAGCAACCCGCCTCACACAAATACAAAAGACTCTTTCTTTAAATCCTATCCAATGGTTGAAAAGAAAGGAGTAACAGTCACTAAGAGCCTGTGACGGTTGTCAATCAAAATGTGGAGCCTGTTCCCTGTCAGAAAACAAACTTTCCCGTGTTCTTGTTAATTCGGTAAAGTAAAAGTTATAGTCTATTGCCAGGAGGTCACCCTACTGTCAGTATATGCACCGATACAGTGCTGTAAGTATTAAGACATACTGCTGTGGCAAAAATAGCATATATAATAACCCGCAGCAGATCTATACAGGTGGAGCTGGGGAAGGTGGAGCGTTTCAGAGGAACTCTGGAAGCGTGCCCGAACTGCTCTAGTGAATACAAACCAGCCATTTAAATAAAGCAGTAAGTTTATTGCCTGCATATGCAATGTGAACCAATCCAAGCACTGGGAATACTGTTTGCATTAACGACCCATCAGCCAACGCGATCTGAGCCAAATGCTCAGATGTACCGATGCGATTCCATTAGCATAAAAAAACGCATTCGATCTGACGATATTTAGCCAATAGACCCCACCTTAAGGATACATTTCATTAATTGGCCAGGTTTGTTTATGTATCCTCAGGTGAAATTTGAAATTGCCCCTGACGACCAGCATATGAATTATTTGCACTTGTGAACAACTGGGTTAAATAGATGATGGCCTGATAAAAGTTCTAGTGAATTGTGGAATGCTATTGTGATATTTAAGCATGAGGCAGTTGCGTTCTACAATTAACTTGATATATTCAATAGATTTTTTTTTCAGAGTTACTGAGAAACTACAGCTAAAGAAAACCACAGTCCTCATCAGCCCTTCCTACTCACTTCCTCTCTGATACTCAGCATGAGCCGTGCATCAGTCCACGTAAATGTCAAAACGTTTTGAATTTGAATCTTGCCAAAACTTGCACTGTAAAACTGAAGTTTACCTTCATGATTAGATACTTTGTTAACTCATTAAAAGTTGATAACAGCATGGAAGTGTGTAGTAGGATGTTATCTGCTATCTACATATTAGGGTGGGGCAAACCCTGAGATGATACACTCAAAATCTCTCCGTTCAGTTTTGGTCATGTGTGGCAGATACTATCTGTGAGGGCGGCAAAGAAGCTGGGAAACCGCAGTCATGACTAAGGTGATAACAGTTTTTCGCATGGGGGAGTGAGCTTAACCCACAAAAACTCCACAATTTCCCCATTTTCTTCTAACCTGTAGGCATCTTTTCTTTAAAGGGTGACACAGATAAACAAATGCAATGTCTGTGGAGTTCACTAGATGAGAAGATTAGGATTTCTGCTACTGTAGAATTTCCAGAGATCTAGTTCTTTTTAAATCCTATTGAGATCTGAGTTCTAGTTTTTATTTTCTGTTAGTCATTATTCTCCATTTGGGTAGTTGGATTGATGTGTCAAGCAGAAAAGTGGTGACATTCTATACATCTAAAACTCCTTTAAATTACATAAAGCTCCATGTAAGACTTGAAACTTGGAGGGATGGCAGTACTCACACCTCCTACAACATCACCAAGGCTCACACCAATTGGCCTGAAATTGGTATGAAATCCCTCAAAACTCCTAAACCGTCAGTCACAGGCTCAAGTATCTTATGTCGTTGGAATCCTTGGCTAAGGTTTGATTGTGATCCTGATAAAATTTTCGCATATTTTGGATTTTTTGAAAAACCTACTTTTGCAATCTAGTCCTAGGTCTTTCGCCCGATCAGAACCAAACCAGTGCAGAAAGATTTTCTGCAGATTGAATATCAATAATTATCAAAAAAAGATGAACTTCCGACTCACCATTGCAAGGGGGTGCCAAAACATTCGAAAGGGGCAGGGCCACTTTTAGTAAAATGCCTATAACTCCTGAACGGAATGAGATATCCTCGCCAAACTCACTTTTGTAAGCGCTCAACCTGAGGTCACGGAGGAAAAAATAATCACAGAGCTTGGCCTCTTGGTGGTGCTATAAGATAAAAATGGCTATAACTGCGCAACAGTTTGTCCTATCAACATGAAAATAGGTGTGTACGGTCTTGGTCAAATGTGCCACAAGTGTCTACAAGGGCATTTGCATATCTCAAAAAACATGGCCGCCATTGGCTGACGAAGTTTGAACACCTATTAGACAAGGTTAACAGAGGCCGATCGGAACGAAACCACTGCTGTCAATAAAATCATTTGTTAAATGATTGAGAAGATGTTAAATACCTACTTTTGTGAAGCTCGGTTTTTCACTCATTCTGGAAAAAAAAAACACTGTAGTACAATTCTCTGGACGCTCTTGGTCAATAATTATCAAAAAAAAAAAAAAAATGTTGAAATTTACCCTTTGGGAAGATATAACGGGGTCGTTTAGAAAAGGGACCTGTCCAAATTTACTCAAAATCCTATAAAGCCTAAAGGAAAACTCAAGAAACTTCAAGAAACCTGGTAAGCACATGCGACAGGTGATTCTAAACAAGCATGCAAAGTTTTAAGGAGATCGGACTACAGCTGACGCTATTACAGTTAAAAAGGATTCAAAAACACTGTATTTCTATGATAGACCTCAACTTGCAGAAAATATTTATACATTCAGACATACACTAGATGTTCCCATCGTACTTTATAAATGTTAATAAACTTCATATTTCTATGGTAAATTACATGCAGTTGTCAAAAATGATCTTTTTTAATTGATTTAGCTAGTTACAGCCTTGTTTACACAGTGTATTTTTCCTTATTTGCTTAAATGCCATAAGCGCTTGAACCCCGATAATCGCTGCTTGCAGCTATATATATATATATATTTTTATTATTATTATTTTCTCTCATAGTTTAAAAGGGTCTGTAGATGTGCTGTATTTATATTTTAGAAAGGATTAATTGAAAGGCAATCATTATTCTCCTTTAATATAAAACTTTAAGACAAAAATTTGAAAACTCCTGGTACAGTTAGGTAAACAGAAATGCTATGAAGTATAAATTTCTCCAGGTATTTTAGACTTTTCTATATGAAGGAACATATTGTGTACCACCTGTTTCAGTGTCTGTAGAACAGAAAGTGAACCATTTTCGCTATTCATCAGCCTGACAGTTTCAGAATTGAGCATGTGTGAATTAATGACGAGTGTTAGGTGGGTATAAATGTTGTAGAAGTGTTCCGTATCAGTTGAAGCTGTGTGGTTTCTTTGAGATGAGAAGCAAAAGTGCCTGCCATTCTACAAATGACTGCAAACACAAGACTTTTCGGAGAAAGCAAGTATTCAAATCAATCCTTGTGCTGTATTGCAGTCCATATCAGATTGAGGTCTTTCTTTGAAAAAAAAGATCTGATAATTACTACAGTGCCAAAAATAATTTATAAAGCAGTACGTATACTTCCCTGAAAAGTTTTCAAATAGTTCCACAATGTGGAATCGCCATGATCGTTTGTCTCCAAATCAACGTTTCCAATTTCCAATTTTATGCATAGAGCCTTGTAAGCTTCTGTGAGAGTATGTTAAATCTGATGTGGGTAAAGTACTTTTTGTTTCCTTCCCTATCTGAAGATGGAGGTCAATGATTGCGGCTGAGTTTCGCTCTCTTATTCTCATTCGCTCTCTCAGTCTGTTTCGTCATATAGTGCAGGCAGTGACTGTATGGAAATACTGAGTAATGGGTTTGCACAAGATCTGTGAGTTCTTGCTTCGGAAGATGTGTTTATATCCAGGACTTTACCTGGGTAAAATACTCATGGATTCTCCACCAGCTTTTTTTATTTGTAGTTAAAGTTGTTGTGGTTTGCTTTAGCTATGAAATGCATGCCATATCACAAGCATTTCCTGTCATTTTAATACGCAAACAGTCACAGGTTTTCGTGGGTTTCCACTAAAGGAAGTGCTGGTTTTTCCTGTGTCATTAGTATTTGTATATTTATTATTACATTGGAATTTCATACATATATTCTTGGCTCATGATTTGCGTATGTTCTTGCTGGTGATATGCAGAATCACAGGTTTCACACTTGATTTGGACCACATTTGGAATTTTGGAGAAAAGCATTTGATCTGCATTTTCATTTTAAATTATTTGTGTCTTTTCCTGAAATGACCAAAAAAAAAAGCTAAAACAGTACAGCATGGTGTTACAACACCAAGGTCATGGGATCGATTCCCAGGGAAAGCAAGAACTTGTGTAAATGTGTACCTTGAATGTAATGTAAGTCACTTTGGATAAAAGCATCTGCCAAATGCATAAAAGTGAATGTAAAATAATAATAATAATAATAATAATAATAATAATAATTACTGGTGCTTGCTTAAGCAAAATGCAAAAACACCATAGCAACCACCAAAATTACCATGTTGCTGAGTTCTGTATAGGAATGCACTTTTTTATAAATATATTGTTTATTATTATTATTAACACTTTTTCCATCATTTCATCACATTCAACACAACTCAATATTCAGCAAATCAAAAATGTCAGTACATACATAAAATGTAAATGTGTCCAATATATGTGCAAAATTGCAAAAGTGTGTATGTACAGGTTCTTTATCGTCACCTACAAGAACCTTTTAACATTTACAAAACCTTTCCATTGCCCAAAAGGTTCTTTATAGTGAACGAAGGTTTTAGATATTTAAAATATTCTTCACACTACACTCCTAAATATAAAGGTTCCAAAATGTTGTTTTTGCAATGATGTCATCGAAGTTCCCCAAAGAAACTTTTAGAAGAACAATGGTTTACTTTCTTTTTACTTTCAAAAAATCCTTCTTTTTTCACTATGAAGAACCTTTTGTGCAGTGGAAAGGTTCCATGGATATTAAAGGTTCTTCATGGCACTATCAAGAAAAAATAAAAGAAAAAATGCTTATTTTAAGAACTGATCACTTAAAGGTTCTTTGGGGAACAAAAAATGGTTCTTATGTAGCATTGCTGCAAAAACTCCTCCCAGCATAATCGAGTCACTATATCATGGGAGAGATACATGAGATTAGACTCAGCATCATCGTTATCATATTCTGATAGTATCTCGCTCTTGGTCAACCAAGTAGAAGCTTGAATGTCTCCTCTATAGTCAGCATATGGGCAAAAATATCACCCGATGCATGCAGGAAGTCATGCAGCAGCCCCACTTCTGACAGCCCAGTATCAGCGACACAGCCACATTTAGCATCTCTCTGCTGCCGCTCTAAACGAGAAATAAACGCCGGCTGGACACACAGCATGAGGAGAAGCAGACATGCTTTGTTCAGTGCTTTCACAATTATGAAAAAGTCTCACATCTCACGTGATTGTCAGTTCTACGTCTCCTAATTTAAGAGGCAAAGTGTCCAGCTGGCAAGGTTCTTGTAGAAGTAGTGGACAGGTGATAAAAAGCGAGGACTCGCCGCAGTTCTCGTCTGACTGGAAGGATGAATCTTCCAATCCGGATACATTCACAGACTGTAAAGGTGATTTTTTCAAATAGTTTGGTCTGTCGTTGTCATTATTGGTTGTGAAAGTACAGCTGGTTTGCTCATGAGACAATGAATCACTGTCTGTTAGAAGCTTCCTGGTTTTGCACCACATGCAAGTCTCAACGTCAGAACACAAGCACGTCACATGACCAGACCGATAGCCACTGCTAGGGCTGGCCATGTTGGCGTCTACGTCACATGGGATGGTGGCTTCGCTTTCAGCATCAGCTGAAGGACTCTGACTACGATATCCATCCCCAACTATTACTATCTCAGACAGGAGGTCACCGTCCGTTCCATTGAGATTGTCGGAAGCATCCTGATTTCCCATTCCCAAGCCACTGTTCTCTTTTCTTTCACTTTCATTGCTGATATTTACTTCACCATCTAGAAAAGGGAGCTCTTCCAGGCTTCTTCTTCCACTGCTGAGACTGTCCTCAGTGCCTGTCAGACTCCCACAGCCACTGTCTTCCTGTCCCGTAAGTCCGTGTGTGGCTCGGTTCTTAATCGAATCCTGCTCGCCGACACTCACTCCGCTGTCTGTACTCTCTCTTCTCTCTATGTCCTCCTCCAAAAGGTCCTTGTTCTCATCAAATGCTTTACTTTTTCCCGTTATTTTGTTGCTAGTCAGGAGCCATCCCTTGTCAGTGACTGTTTCCACTTGGATCAATCCGACATTCATAGGGTTCCATCCATTCACAGCAGATTTCTGTTGGAAACAAAAAAATAAATAATAAAAATTAATTAAATGTTTGGAGAGTATTTTATTTTATTTTATTTAAAAAAAATAATAATAATAAAATAAAATAAAATAAAATAATTTCCACAAAAATGGTTAGGAGCAAAATTGTTTATAACACTAATAATTACTAATGATAAAATTTCTCTTGAGCATCAAATCAGAATAGTGAAATTATTTCTGAAGGATCATGTGGCAAAGACTGCAGTAATGGCTGCTTAAAATTTGACTTTGTCATCACAGTAAATTATATTTTTTTAAAAAAATATTCAAATAGGTATTATAAATTGTAAAAAAAAAAAAAAATCACAATATTACTGTTTTTACTGTATTTTTGATCAAATAAATGCAGCCTTGGTGAGCATAAGAGACTTTTTTTTCCAAGTCTGTATACACATATATTCATATATAATGTATTAATTTATTTGTCAACCAGAAAGTGTCAAAATAGTTTCACTGTGAATGGAATTGTGTTATCATTTAAACCAAACATTGAGATGATATATACGCAAGACATAAAAAATCCCCAGCATTTCCCTTTTCTGCTGCTGTTCCTAGAAAGGAGAAGCAACACTTATGACACGTGTCTGTACTGAGCTTGTCTTCTTACACTTTATTCCTTTTTAAGACTTTGAAACTAGCTTGCGCTAACACTTTTGATTTTGATGAAACTGCATTTATTTTAAAATTCCCAGTTGACTCACCAGAACAGCGGGCATTTTACCAGGACGCCTCAGGAAGAAACAGACTGCGAATATGAAGAAGGACATGACTCCAACTACACCAATAACAGCCATGGAGATTACCAGGGACGCATCTGACAAACAAGAGAAAGTGATTTGATTTTCACAAAGAAATAATTTTAGAAACATACCAATAATAAACCCGAACACAAAAGCCAAAAGGTCTTGAATCACACTGAAGGAGTTTATTTTGTGATACATACTACTTATTAAATAAATACTGATTCATCGTTTAAAGGGATATTTCACCCAAAAATGTTAATTACTCTCATGTCGTTCCAAACCTGTAAGACCTTTGTTCATCTTCGGAACTCAAATTAAGATATTTTTTGATGAATTTCGAGAGCTCTCTGACCCTCTCATTGACAGCAAGATTCCCAATACGATCAAGGTCCAGAAACGTAGCAAGGACATCGTTAAAATAATGTGACATCAGTGGCTCAATCGTAATTGTATGAAGCTTCGAGAATACTTTTTGTGCGCAAAGAAAACAAAAATAACGACTTTATTCAACAATTTGTCTCCTCCGCGTCACTGTAGCACCATTTTGGAGAGTATCCGCTGAACATAAACAACGTATGCTGTTCTGTGTCAGCAGAACCACGTGGGTACGTTGTTTTCGTTCAGATCATAGCGTAAACAATGTAAACAACATATCCGAGTGGCGGTGCTGACACAGAACAGCATACAATATTTACGTTCAGTGGATACTTTCTAAAATGGCGCCAGGGTGACGCGGAGGATACAAATTGTTGAATAATGTCGTAATTTTTGTTTTCTTTGCGCACAAAAAGTATTCTCAGAGTTTCGTAAACTTACGGTTCAACCACTGATGTCACATGGATTATTTTAACAATGTCCTTGCTGGATCTTGATCGGGGTAGTAACCTTGCTGTCTATGGGAGGGTCAGAGAGCTCTCAGAATTCATAAAAAAATAACTTAATTTGTGTTCTGAAGATAAACGAAGGTCTTACGGGTTTGGAACGACATGAGGGTGAGTAATTAATGACAGAATTTTCATTTATAGGTGAACTATCTCCCTTTAATGTTTTGTTGGCATTATATAAAAACAGCATCAGAACCTTCTTCTATTTGACAGACCTCTGTAAAAATAGATGATTATTATTTATTCAAATAGTGTCCATGTGATCTTTAGTACCTGCTGATGGATATATGCAGCGTGGTAATGAAGTGTTGCTCACATCACTAGATATCATCTCCACTTTCACATGGACACAATACTCCTGCCATAACGGTAATGACGTGAACTCCACCTCTCCATCTTCATCATCATCAATTACTGTTAAAGCCTACATCAGAAAAAAATAATAATAATAATTATTATAATACTTAAAAAAACACTGGTTTAGAGATTGCAATGATTGCAAGCAAGTTAATTTATTACAAAGACACTTTGCCAAAAACAATTTTGGGATAATCCATTAAAAACCAACCTGACGCTCCTGTCCTTTTGTATACAGAATGACAGAGTAAACTGATCCATAATTAAAAAGATCATTGAGAAATGGCTTTCTGTAAATCTTAACCTTCACCGTATTAGGGGAGGAAGACAGGTTAAACTCTGGAGCCAACAATTTGCCTAAAACACAAAAGGAAGATCACCATTACCAATTGTACAACCTGTAGACAGTAAAATCTGATGTTCTTTATACTAATAATGTAGTATTAGCTGCATTTATTACACTTTTTTTGGTAAATAGTAGTCCTGTGAATACTTACTATCATACAAACGAATTCGTCTTACTGCTGACCAGGAAAAGTTGTAATTTCCATCAAACAGTCCAATCTTTACTTTTGTGCGAGGTCTGTATAAAAGGTTCCCAAGTTCACATCTAGTTTCTGTAGTCATGTTGCATTCTGGCACAATGTCCCATTCATTAGAACGTGAAATTCTGTCAAAGAAAAGACAAGTAGATTAGCTTTGGAGTATTGTAAAGTTTATTCAAGCTAAAAAGGTGGGCAAAATAGTAAGGATAGTAAGGCAAAATTTCTGCTTACGGTGATGTGTTTACTTGATAAAGGGCATATACGGGGGCTCCTTTAGGGGGATCCCAGAGCACAGTTACATTTCCCTCCCACATGTCTAAAGTCATATTGAATTCCAGTGGCTCACCTGTGAAAAAAAAAGAGAAAAATAATCAGAATTATCATCAGACTTTCCCATACATTGAATCAATGCTCTTCTCTTCCCAATAGAGAAGTGGTTTATTTGTGCTTGTTCCAGTCAAAGCTGAAGTCTCACACTTGAGGTATTGTATTTACTGTGAATAAATTGTGATCAGCTGTACTTTCCAGGTGTAGGTGACATGAAAACACCTTCTTTTTAGTCATTTTACTAATATGGATCTCTAATTTATCAAGCAAACTGCCAACCAAAATCTTCCCAAAAAGAACTTACACAATGCTGTACAATACAACGTATTGGCGAAGACCGGGGTTAGCTAGTTGGGTAAAAATTCCAATTACACAAATTGGTGTTTTCTCTAACTGTATTTTCTATGGTGGTTTTAACAAGGAATAAAGGTCTGTTTTAACATCTGAGGAGCTTGACGGATATTCACTGGAGTCTGTGTTTAAAATCGATATCCTTTTCAAATAAAGAGTTAAATTAATAAATTAACACATATTGTCTTTGCTATATATTCATTTTGAAAGGTTTCAAGGTCACTGGGGGGCGGCAAGGAATTTACATCACTCACGTCATCACGGTGACAGAAACTGGGGACTTCAAGTCAAGTGCCCACTTGCACTTTGCACTACTGTTTTTTTGGGGTTTTTTCTCAGTATTGTGGATACTATCTTTTTATGAATATGTAATGTAAATGTACAAATATTATTTTATATAATTACTTTATATTATTATCTAGTAAAATACATTGTTATTGACATAGCGAGAGAGAGAGAGAGAGAGAGAGAGAGAGAGAGAGAGACAGTCACCTAGCAAAATCAAGTATAAGCTTAAAAAAAAATTACATTAAAAATAAATAAATAAATAAATCGATCAATCTTACCTGCTATGGTAACTGGGACATTTATTAACGCAACCAAAAAAGAAATCCATGAAGTCCAATTCATGTTTATGTTAGTTGAGCATCATACCCAATATTAAATCCAGATTCCAGTCCAGCTCCACACAAAAACACACATAAAAACTCAATGTCAGCATGCACTGTTCCTGATAACTAAATAACTGTTCTAACAGAGCCAGCTCAATGTTCAGTTACTGCTCAGTTCGGTCCGCACGTCTCTCTCTCTCTCATGTGAATGTGAGGTTGAGTGGTTGACTGGCTCTCTATGTATTTGTACTGTGAACTTCCCCTCTCTCTGTTTTGCTTTAGTCAGTCTTCCGTGATGGCAGATACTTCCCCCACTCAGAGAAAGCTATGTCTCTCTCTCTCTCTCTCTCTCTCTCTCTCTCGTGGTTATAAACATACCATCAAGTGCAAACTGTAGCCATGTACATGAACGTGTGTAAACACAGAACATAAAAAATCTACACTGTATGTGTGAATCTATAAATACTATTCCCAATGTAAAGGGAAATACCAGTGTACACATTAATTAGGGAGAGTACCAGAGTTATCGTGTTTGTTCTTGGTATTTACAAAGGAATTTTTGTTAGTAATAGCTCATTAAGATCTTACTGTTTGAGATTTATGCTTTTTTTTCTAATCTATAAAAACTGGTGTTTCTCAGTACTGAACTACAGGTATGTTTGCATATCAGCATATGTGACCACATGCACATGTGTGCATGCATATCTGCACCTGAAGTGTTAGTGGTAATATATGCACAGTGATTTTTTTATGCATTTTTGCTCATCCGATTGATTATCTTTCATCCATCTATTGTTTGCAGAATTATTTTTCTGAGTACAGAAAACCAACTTTGACATTTGGCGGGGTGTGGTTGGAATTTGTAACCAAGTTCTGAGAAGAGGACTGAGCTGTTGTGTATATTATGGTTTTCTGTGCATTTTCAGGTTTTGTTGCATTAACATCAATTACTTATACTTTTTTTATAATTATGTTTTTAAAGTATAAAATAAATACAACTATATTAAAAAGTAAATGAAACATTTTATTAAATAAACTTTTTATTAACTTCTACATTTACAGCTATATATAATTGTTTTAAAGCAAAACATAAAGTAATAAAATGTGTGTGTGTGTGTGTGTGTGTGTGTGTGTACAATGTTAGCGCTAGTGTTTTTTTAAATATGTTTTTATATATGTTGTATTATATACGTTGACTTAAAACATAATAAATGTTTTTAAGTCAAAGTATAGTACTAAAACATAACTATAAAAAATATATATTGTTGCATTAACTTCCATTCATTTATGCTGTTATATAATTACTTTAAATTGAAGTATAAAATAATGAAATATTAAAAAGTAATAAATATTTATTTGCATCAAATGTTTTAATTCTAAACATGATGTAAAACAAAGCAAATAAAAAAAAAATATTGTTGTACTAAATTCCATTTATTTATTCTATTATAAATTATGTCTAAATCACTATTTTTTCAGCAAAGAATGACCTTTTGCATAATAAAGCTGCACAATTTGACTCACTCGGTCTGCATGTTTCACTTTCCCATTAGATAAAGAACTGAAAACTGTGTGGTAATCAATCCAGCTCATACCCACACCCTCCACCAGGCCTGGAGACACATTTATAGTGAAACTGATCATCTAGAATCAGTTCCCCTTGACTACGTGAAGTTATATTCTGCACTATTTGAAAAGTAAAGGCTGTTCCAAGATCAGTGTTCTTATAAAAGGACTTTCACACACCTGATCTAAGACTGAATCACATGAAACATGACACAAAACTCACTCAACAAGTCTGCTTTGGGGGAAAAGCTATTTTGGAGCTAGACATATGACAGCCCAGTTTCTAAATGATTTGGTCATCTAATTATGATAATTATGAATATTATAGCCAGTGTGCATTTTCTTAAGCAGAATCATCTCAACAAGCAAAAACATAAATAGCAATAGTCGGCTCATGCATGCTCAGCCACCATGTTTCTTGTTTCAAATTCATTTTAATGATTTGAAAATTAAAAATACATGAATAAACAGAATGTTTGGCTGGATTATGGGTTTTTTGTTTATGTATGTATGTATGTATGTAAATAGGTCAAACTCAGGATGAATCACATCCTGAGGATCCACAATATCTAGGACATGTGTCTATATTTAGATTCAAAATCCACATACTACTCAGATCTTCCTCGAGAGTACAAATCACACTGAGATCATCACATGGCCTCTCTGAGAAGGTTCACTGAATGAAGTTGAAGTTTAACTCTGTTACTAGAGCATTGATTGACCCAGATTAAAATAATTTGACATGAGGTGCAGTTTGTTGCCATGGCTATCTGGAAGATCTCTGACCCCTCTTCTCATAGGCACACAACAGAAAATACACAGCACTGAAAAATAACCCAAAGTAGCAGTGTGAAAACCACACAAAACGAAAATGGCATGGTGACACAGTTTCCCATTCAGCATGGTACATGTAAGGACCTATTCTATCAAATACTTTTAAAATTAAAATACAATTTTAACAAACCACTTGAAACTAATATTTTGCAGCCTTTTTCACAGGTTATCCAAGACTAATAAACCTTTAACTCTCAAACTGTACTTTTGAAAGTTAAAAAAACATTATTTGGAGATTTCTAATTTCTGTTTCATAATGTTAAAATGTTTTGATTTAGTTTCCCAGTGCTGTGTTACATAAGGAAGTGTATTTGAATTTTGCTCATCACTGGGTTTCGTTTTTATATTTGGTCAAATGTGCTGGTGCTTTCTGACTAGTTTTATGGTGTTTCCATTGTTTCACTGCTGCTTTTCAAAAAACAAGGAACAGAAAAATAAAAATGGTCAAAATTTTCAAGCACAACAGAGTCTCTTTCTTATTTGCTGCTACTTTTTGTGCACAAAGAAAAAAAAATAACGAGTTTGTTCAATAATTCTTCTCTTTTATGGTACTGTCATGAATGCACGTAGAAGTCTGACACGGACGAGAACAAACTGTTGAATAAAGTTGTTATTTTTGTTTTCTTTCTGCACAAAAATATTCTCAGAGCTTCATAACAGTAAGGTTGAACCACTGATGTCAAATGGACTGTTTTAACAATGTCCTTACTACCTTTCTGGGCCTTGAATGTGGTAGTTGCGTTACTGTCTATGCAGGGTCAGAAAGCTCTCGGATTTCATCAAAAATATCTCAATTTGTGTTAGAGAGTAAAACATTAGGTTTTAATCTCTGAAAATGATCCCGCTCCATTAACGTGCTCACATCTCATTTAAAAACATACTTCCATACTTTAGCATGATGTAATTAGTCACGAGACACACAAGAGCCAATGGCATTTCACAACCAAGGCTGACGTAATGCTTCCTTTGGCAACAATTTTTGAATTTGCGCAGAGACTGCACACAAGATCGTGCTTTACGGCGGACAGAGACAGTGATCACATCTATCCCTCTCACAAATCAATTGTTTTGCCTTGGAAGACTTTTCATATTTTTTTTAATAAATTATGACACGACTCGTACAACCCGAATTCCGGAAGTGTTGGGACGTTTTTTTTTTATTTGAATAAAATGAAAACTAAAAGAATTTAAAATCACATGAGCCAATATTTTATTCACAATAGAACATAGATAACATAAATGTTTAAACTGATCAATTTTACAATTTTATGCACAAAATGAGCTGAAAAAGGGCTGAAAAAGCAAGAAATTTTGAAAAGATTCAGCTGGGAGAACATCTAGCAACTAATTAAGTCAATTGACATCAGGTCTGTAACATGATTAGCTATAAAAGGGATGTCTCAGAGAGGAAGAGTCTCTCAGAAGTAAAGATGGGCAGAGGCTCTCCAATCTGTGAAAGAGTACGTAAAAATATTGTGGAATACTTTAAAAACAACATTCCTCAACGTCAAATTGCAAAGGCTTTGGAAACATCATTGAAAGATTCAGAGAACCTGGAGAAATCTCTGTGCGTAAGGGACAAGGCCGAAGACCTTTGTTGGATGCCCGTGGTCTTCGGGCCCTCAGACCACACTGCATCAGTCATCGGAATGATTCTGTCATTGACATTACTAAATGGGCCCAGGAATACTTCCAGAAACCACTGTCGGTAAACACAATCCGCCATGCCATCTGCAAATGCCAACTAAAGCTATATCATGCAAAAAGGAGGCCACATGTGAACATGGTCCAGAAGAGTCATCATGTGGGCCAAGGCTCATTTAAAATGGAAAAGTGTTCTATGGTCAGACGAGTCCAAATTTGACATTGTTGTTGGAAATCATGGACGCCTTGTCCTCCAGGCTAAAGAGGAGGGAGACCTTCCAACGTGTCATCAGCATTCAGTTCAAAAGCCAGCATCGCTGATGGTATGGGGGTGCATAAGTGCACTTTGAATGCTGAAAGGTATATAAAGGTTTTAGAGCAACTTATGCTCCCCTCCAGACGACGTCTATTTCAGGGAAGGCCTTGCATATTTCAGCAGGACAATGCAAAACCACATACTGCAGCTATTACAACAGCATGCCTTCGTAGTAGAAGAGTCTGGGTGCTGAATTGGCCTGCCTGCAGTTCAGATCTTTCAACTATACAGAACATTTGGCGTATCATTAAACAAAAAATACGACCAAATTCCGACACCAAAACTCCAGAAACTCATAACCTCAGTGCCCAGACGTCTTCAAACTGTTTTGAAAAGAAGAGGAGATGCTACACCATGCTAAACATGCCCCCATCCCAACTAATTTGAGACCTGTAGCAGGCATCAAATTTGAAATGAGCTCATTTTGTGGATAAAATTGTACAATTTATCAGTTTAAGCATTTGTTATGTTATCTACGTATGTTCTATTGTGAATAAAATATTGGGTCGTGATTTGAAATTCCTGTAGTTTTCATTTTGTTCAAATTTAAAAAACATCCCAACATTTCCAGAATTCGGGTTGTAAGTCTATCTCTCAATGCCTCATATTCATCAGCGTTAAATTCAGCATGGCATCTAAACTGGTTAGTCTATAAAGTCTATAGAAAAGACTGAGTGCAGTCTTCATCTCACTTGAGTGTACACCACTCAGATGACTTTAATTTAATAATGTGTAAAACTAATTGTTGTTGTTGTTGTCATTATTAGTCTCATTTTGAATGTCCCTATTCCATCTTTGGAAACACCAGCACTTCCCCAGAAACTATCATGGTCACTGCTGGAAGCTCCTTGCCCAAAGCAAAGAATGGCACTCAATATAGCCAAGACAACCTAAAAAAAGGTCAAACATTGCCCTCTTCTGGTAAGATATATTATACTCACCAGTGACCAAATATTATTTCATTCACAGTAGTCTCATGTAGACAGACCTTTGACTAGCATAATGTGTGGTGCATTTAGGAGCTTATTCTGACCAAAAGACCACCTACTTTGATAGAAGTGACCATTTCTGTGACATGTAAAGTGACAATAAGTTATTTTTGCCATTTTGGGGCAAGATTATCTAAAAATAAATTCTAACAGTGGTGAACCCACCACAATACTGTAGTACTAAAGTCGTATTGATTGCTTACAGATCATAAATGTGTGAACTACAGAAAAAGTTTACAGATATGGATCTCACCTGGGTTGGACGAACTGTATTGATGATGGCTGAATGAGTCTGGTGAAATGAGATGGAACTTTCTGCCAGGGATGGCTGTAACTTCCCCTTTGTCCTTCCTCATAATGTTTCCTTTTGACAACATTAACACTTTCCCATGTGTTTTCTCCTGACATAAGTCATTTTAGTGTGTCACGTGCTGCCATATAATAATGAGATTTTCTAAATGAACTGCTTATGTCATCAAAGCACTGGTTTATTCTTCTCATTTCTGCTAATATGTGAGGCAGAAACTTCTTCAAGGGTGGAATGAAGCACAACTCAATCTCCATGTTAACAACAATAATAATATTATTATATATTCACACACTCAAACTATGAGGTTAGTTTACATGGATAGCTAATGTTCCCCTGTCATATGTAATTACATTTATTTATTTATTTATTGCAGTAATTGATTTTTTTTACCCCCCTCCCCTCTTGATATAATTTCTTTTCTGTCCCTACTGGCATCTCCCTGTTCTAATAGAAAGTGTACTAAATGTATTCAGTTCTTCTTTCATGGAAATATGTGTTTCATGCCAACTTAGACTTGAGTTGAGTTTGTGAGTCATATGGACAATTATTTTTCCAGAAATTTAGACTATTTGAAAGTTGCCTATATAATCCAAAATAAATCAATAAATAATTTTGCCCAATCCTATTCCAAGAGATCTACATACCTTCAAAGTTCAGCTCCAACCGCAATCAAACACACCTGACTGTAATTATCAAGTGCTCCTGGAGATTATTAGTGCGTTCCATTTGTACTCGTAAGTTGGAAATTCCAAGTTCCAAGTAGGGACTTTTAACTGCAATGCCCCCAGAAGTCGGAGTTTTGACTCAACTCAGCTGGAATTGCAACAGCTCCAACTTCAGAATTCAGTATGGCTGCTCAGTGCATCAACAGAAGAGACACAGTAGTAATATATTGTTTATTAGCACTTCTGTTTGTCTGTGTCTCAAACTCAGTGGTGCACACAGTAGGCCTACTATTCAACCTGTATTTATGGACATTATACTATGGCGTTATCTGTGCAAAATATCGCGTTTTATGTGTTTTTAATTGACTGGACAAGGTGCACATGGATGTGACATCATTCCCAGCTCTGACATTCGACTTCTGAGGTAAACTGAATGCAGCGGCTCTAAATTCATTCAATTCTATTCAATGTACAAAAATGTTCTCGGTGTGTCATGGCAACATCATGTGGTCAATTTGACATGTGATTGACTGGAACTCATGCTGCGTTCCAGACAACTCAAAATTAGGATTTTTCCCACCTCCTACATGTAGAACTCCGCTTGAAGTCAGACATCTGACCTGTGAACTCAGAGCAGATCCATAAACCCCGACTTCAGCGAGACGCGCCGTTTGACAACACTGCATACAACGAGCATACCTCGTGTCAAACTTAAAAATCTTAATTTTTGCTTTTTGTCAGCTATTTTCAAAATGAACGGCAATATTTGAAATTTATTGATTTTTTTTTCTGTTTTTGCCATAATTTACTCAAAAACACGAAATGCTCTCATTGTGCCATGGCGACATTATGAGGTCAATGTGTTAATGTGATGTGTGATTGACTGTGAGCATGTGAGTTCACTGGGGTTGAAAGTGGAACATTTCAACTTCAGTGTTCCCACTTCCGACCTCTTCTGGAACATGCCATTAATTAGTTTGTTCAGTTGTGTTTGATCAGGGTTGGAGCTGAACTTTGCAGCAAGGTAGATCTCCAGGAATAAAGGTATCCTGGTAAAATAAAAATCTCAAAGCAGCCATTCTTCATTTGGCCAGTGTAGAGTGAAGGTACACTTTAAAAAAACTGAGTTGTCTTGCTTCCCAGCTGAGATCATGCACAGTCAATAAGATTGCTAACGTGCTTGACTTTAATTCTATAGTTATAAAAGCAATAAATAAAAGCATTTATTAACAATAAACAACAGCTTGCACTCATACGCTGAACTGCCTTGCTTTGTTAAAGAAATCAGATGACTCCCATTTCTCCAAAGATAAATGAAGGACAAGAGGAGGAGCTGCTCCCTAGCATATTTTTCTAATGCCATAAATGAAAGCAAAGCTTCCCCTAAAACTTGTTCAGTGATTTATCTTGAAAGATATTCAGAATGGTTCAAGTGTTTTTTTTTTTGTTTTTTTCTTTGCCATCAGTCAATTGTCTTGCCATGTCCCAACCCTATAGCTGTCCTCACTTGTATTACATCATGAGTCTAAATATATATCCCCTATGTTTACCTTAGTCTCTGCCTGCTGTTGAATGAGTAACCTAAGCCTTTTGAAGTGCATTTTGCATCACAGTAATACTCATAATCAAATACTCACTGAACGTGGGTTATTTGATATATTAACTATAAAAATGAATTTAATATTATCAAACAAGTGTAATGTGTGCTGCATAACGTGTGTGTGACATCACGCTAGTTACTGTAAATAATAGATATAATGACAGTAACAAACTGTAAATACTGTAATTACAAATACGGGACACCCTTTTGTTTTGTTTTCAAAGTACTTTGTACATGATCTTTAGGTGTAAATCAGTGAAGCAATACCACGTTTGTGTACGCTCACCCTGTTTGATCATGGATCATTGCTATAAAAAAAAATAAAAATATGTGCGTCATTGCCTCTGCTGTCAGTGCTTGGGGTAAACAAAATATTCCAGGTGCAGCAAGTTATGCTTATTTATGACATAATGTTGATCACCATAAAGATTTAGACTTGTCCACCCCTTCTTTAACAAAGGAGTTATAATGAGGCATGTACAGTACAGCTGAAGTGAATGAGGCCAATCCATAAGTATTGCAATACTAACCTTTTCTGTGCAGTTTTATCCAATGTTACAACATGATTTTATTAAATTATAAACTTTACATTTCTGGTTTTATGTTCTCAAAAAAACTAGCCCTTTGAAAATACAGTAAACGAGTATTATTGTGAAATATTATTGTAATTACAATAATAGCTTTCTATTTGAATGTATTTTAAAATGTGAGCATCATTACTCCAGTCTTCAGTTCATTTCTTATTATTATCCATAGCTGACAACAGTTATGTTTCTTAATATTTTTGTGGAAAACATGATTTATATGTTTATTTATTTATTTATTTATTGGCTTTTTCAATTAATAGAAAGTTCTAAAGAACAGCATTTAATTAACAAAATCTTTTGTAACATTATAAATGTTGTTACTGACAATTTAGATTCACTTTTAACCAATGTTATGCATCCCTGTGGAATAAAGGAATTAATAACTTTCAGTAAATAAATATATAACCCCAAACTTTAGAACAGTTGTGTCTAGAACACTTAATGTATACAGTGACAGGGAAAGGGGAAAGGGAAGTGGTGTGTGGCCAAGTATGGTGACCCATACTCGGAATTTGTCCTCTGCATTTAACCCATCCAAGTGCATGCACACAGTAGTGAACACACACCCGGAGCAGTGGGCAGCCAATGCTGCGGCACCCGGGGAGCAGTTTGGGGGTTTTGGTGCCTTGCTCAAGGGTCTCACCTCAGTCGTGGTCCCTGCCGGACCTGAGACTCGAACCCACGACCTTTGGGTTACAAGTCCAACTCTCTATCCATTAGGCCACAGCTGCCCCCTTTAAGTTTCAGTGAGTCAGAGTTACAGTCGTGTTTTCAGTCAAATCATGTGGATCCTAGTTTCAAAGTGGCTATTGTCACTTTTCTCTTTTGTTGATACAATAAATTAATATATATTCTTTATCTCACTGTGTTTTAAGCTTTGTGTTACAGGGCAAATAGCCAATGAAAGAGGTGATGTAACTTTTAATTGTTTGCCTTCATTATGTCCTGACTTAATTTGTCAAATTTTCTAGAATTCATTGTTTGGTTTATATTGGATTACATAATTCAATAAATCAAGGTTGTCTCACGTCTGTCATACATAGAGATGTGTTCACAAAGAGTGTTCATGGTCAAACATACTGTAAAAACAAGATATCAATATAAGGAAGGTAAAATAAATTCTAAGAATTCTTTCCTTGACTTGAGGCGATGGAGAGTGTGATAAAGAAGCTCAGTGACGGTGGATGACTGTGGTGGAGAGAGATGTTGAATTACAGCTGCCTTTTCTGCCTTGTCATTCTCTCTTTGTGAGGTGTCAGTGGAGCACTTCCTGTTCAGTATTGATGAACAGATGATCACATGATGATGAACACCTCTTTCATTTGACCACTGCTGTGCTGGAGAATGTTCTCATGCTTATAGTGATTCTGAAAAAAAGTCACAAAGATTGAAAATAGCAGAGATTTAATGTTAAACTGGTCCAATTTCATTTCAGCAGTGTTTAAACAACAACAGCAACAACAACAATAATAATAATAATAATAATAATAAGGAGAAGAAGAAGAAGAATGGTTTAAAATGTAGTGACATGAAATCTTATTCTGCATAAAATGTTAACTTTCTTTTTTTTTTTGGCTTGGTTTGTTCATCCATTTGTCTATTTTCCAAACCACTTGTCCTATATAGTGTTGTGAGGATGCAAAAGCAGGGAAACACATGAATGGCTAGTATTTATTTTATTTTATTTTATTGTTTTATTTTAAATTATTATTATTATTATTATTATTATTATTATTATTATTATTATTAATAATAATAATATATTTATATTATATTATATTATATTATTTATTTATTATTTTATTTTATTTTTGGGGGGGGTGAGTTGAAAGTGTTGCAAAAATTTTCATCCATATATTTTGGATATTTTTATATCTAATGTAATCACACACAGCATATTAGATGTACATATATAATAGCAGACAAATATCAGATATTACCATACAACCATATGGTTATACAACCTTAGCATACATTTGAGTGTTAAAAAGTGTCCAAATATTATTGGAGGCCACTGTATAAAATACATAATATTTTGCCCCAACAGAAATGCATTTCAAATTTGATGCCTGCTACAGGTCTCAAAATAGTTGAGATGGGGGCATGTTTACCATGGTGTAGCATCTCCACTTTTTTTCAAAACAGTTTGAAGACGTCTGGGCATCGAGTTTATGAGTTTCTGGAGTTTTGGTGTTGCAGTTTGGTCCCATTCTTGCCTGATATAGGTTTCCAGCTGCTGAAGAGTTCGTGGTCATATTTTTCGTTTAATGATGCGCCAAATGTTCTCTATAGGTGAAAGATCTGGACTGCAGGCAGGCCAATTCAGCACCCGGACTCTTCTACTACGAAGCCATGCTGTTGTAATAGCTGCAGTAATTGGTTTTGCATTGTCCTTCTGAAATACACAAGGCCTTCCCTGAAATAGACATTGTCTGGAGGGGAGCATATGTTACTCTAAAACCTTTATATACCTTTCAGAATTCGTAGTGCCTTCCAAAACATGCAAGCTGCCCATACCATATGCACTTATGCACCCCCATACCATCAAAGAGGCTGGCTTTTAAACTGAACGCTGATAACCTCTTTAGCCCGGAGGACACAGTGTCCGTGATTTCCAACAAGAATGTCAAATTTGGACTCGTCTGACCATAGAACACTTTTCCACTTTGAAACAGTCCATTTTAAATGAGCCTTGGCCCACAGGACACGACGGCGCTTCTGGACCATGTTCACATATGGCTTCCTTTTTGCATGATAGAGCTTTAGTTGGCATCTGCAGATGGCACAGCGGATTGTGTTTACTGACAGTGGTTTCTGGAAGTATTCCTGAGCCCATTTAGTAATGTCAATGACAGAATCATGCCACTGAGTGATGCAGTGTCGTCACAGGCATCCAACAAAGGTCTTCTGCCTTGTCCCTTACGCACAGAGATTTCTCCAGTTTCTCTGAATCTTTTGATGATATTATGCACTGTAGATGATGAGATTTGCAAAGTCTTTAAAAACAATGTTCCTCAACATCAAATTGCAAAGTATTCCACAATCTTTTTACGCACTCTTTCACAGATTGGAGAGCTTCTGCCCATCTTTACTTCTGAGAGACTCTGCCTCTCCAAGACATCCCTTTTATAGCTAATCATGTTACAGACCTGATGTCAATAAACTTAAGTTGCTTGATGTTCTCCCAGCTGAATCTTTTCGAAATTTCTTGCTTTTTCAGCCCTTTGTTGCCCCTGTGCCAACTTTTTTGAGACCTGTGGCAGGCATTAAATTTGAGATGAGCTCATTTAGTGGATACAATTGTAAAATTTCTCAGTTTAAACATTTATGTTCTCTATGTTCTATTGTGAATAAGATATTGGCTCATGTGATTTGAAAGTCTTTTAGTTTTCATTTTATTCAAATTTAAAAAGTCCCAACATTTCTGGAATTCAGGTTGTGTGTGTATATATATATATATATATATATATATGTGTGTGTGTGTGTGTGTGTGAGTGAGTGAGTGAGTGAGTGAGTGAGTGTGTGTGTGTGTGTGTGTGTGTGTGTGTGTGTGTGTGTGTGTGTGTGTAAAGTTGAGGCATTGCTATTGGGCAAACATGTTGTGTATTTTATTATATATATATATATATATATATATATATATATATATAAAATTCACAAAAATCTAACCTTTCACTGGATAATAAGAATTTAAAATGGGGGGAAATATAATTATGAAATAAATGTTTTTCTCTAATACACATTGGCCACAATTAACGGCACCCTTTTATTCAATACTTTTTGAAACCTCCATTTGCCAGTTTAACAGCTCTAAAACCCTGATGAGGTTAGAGAACACCTGACAAGAGATCAGAGACCATTCCTTCATCCAGAATCACTCCAGACCTTTTAGATTCCCAGCTCCATGTTGGTGCTTCTTCTCTTCAGTTCACCCCACTCATTTTCTATAGGGTTCAGGTCAGAGGACTGGAATGGCCATAGCAGAAGCTTGGTTTTGTGCTCAGTGATCCATTTTTGTGTTGTTTTTGTGGTTTGTGTTTGGATTATTGTATGGTTGGAAGATCCAATCATGGCCCATTATAAGATTTCTAACAGAGTCAGTCACTTATTGATTTTTTTATCTGTTGGTATTTGATAGAATCCATGATGCCATGTGTCTAAACAAGATGTCCAGGACCTTCAGTATATTTCATTGTACACATGGGGTACTTTTTATCCCTGTGTTCACCAAACCCATCTTGAGTGTTTGCTGCTAAAAGCTTATTTTTTAGTTTCATCTGACCATAGAAGCCAGTCCCATTTGAAGTTTCAGTCGTGTCTGACAACTGAATATGCTGGAGTTTGTTTTTGGATGAGCTAGGAGAATTTTTCTTGAAGCCCTCCCAAACAACATGTGGTGATGTAGGTGCTGTTTGACAATTTTTTTTAAGGTTTTCCGACCCTGAGACTCAGCTATTTTCTGCAATTCTCCAGCTGTGGTCCTTGGAGAGACTTTAGCCACTCAAACTCTCCTCCTCACCGTGCATTAGGACGATATAGACACGCGTCCTCTTTCAGGCAGTTTCGTAACATTTTCTGTTGATTGGAAATTCTTAATTATTGCCCTGATGGCAGAAATGGGAATTCATAATCACCCTGGAGTGCTCAAAATTGTGAATATGAATGGGAATATACTTCAGAGATATTTTACTCATAAGAATTTCTAGGGGTGCCAATAATTGTGTCCAATGTGTATTTGAGAAAAACATTTATTTCATAATGATTTTTCCCCATTTAAATTCTTATTATCCAATGAAAGGTTAGATTTTTGTGATTTTTTTTTTAAATAAAAGATCAAAAGGATTAACAATGCAGATTAATTTTCCACAGCCTTCTTCGATCATATTTACCAAGGGTGCCGATATTTCTGGCCATGACTGTGTATATATATATATATATATATATATATATATATATATATATATATATATATATAATTACAGTTTTTCTTGATTGCTTAAACACATTTCTTGAAATTATGCCTCTTTTTTTGCAAAACTCTAAACATGAATCCATAACTTCTAACTCAATTCTCCAAACTTCCTATATTCTGGTCAAAATGAAGCTCTCCACTCAAAACAATTCAATCTTGCTGAAAAACCAAACTTTGCTCTCAGACATGACACACAAACAGTCAAAAACACACACACTACAACACAGTTTTACACACTGATGAGATAAATTCAAAACAATACTACAAAAACCGGTAATAAGTGTGGTACTCCCCAAATGTTTTATTCCTCAATTTAATGTACTGTAGAGTACAGTACAATACAGCAAGCAACAACAAAAAATAATTATTTTGCCCCAGTATCCCGTCTTTGGTGTGGAACAGGCCAAAGAACCTCTTCAACATCACAGGCTATACTGGCTCTGGGCAGGCAGCGGGGGTAAAATCCTCTTGCATGTCTGATGTCCTTGTGTCATTGTTCACAAACAAGATAGGCAAAATGCTTAGTCATGTTGTCAGTATAACAACATGTAAACTATGGCAACAGTTTGGATGACAGTTACTGTACTGAAATGCAGAAGGCTGCACTTCTTATGTATGCCATATATCCATTTCAAACGTACAAATACACACATTACTGTATGTGGGATACTGATTGAAAAAAGACTGGATATGATTCACAGTTACACTTTTCTAGTGGTCTGACCAAAAAAACACACATTACAACGTCATTGTGAAATAGAAAAGAAAAAGAAATATATGCACAAAGGCAAAAATAAAAATTAGAAAGTCCACTGTCAGAATTTGTAACTCTTGTGTTGTCCCCTGTCTATATATGCTTTCCAATTGAAGGTTCATGAGATGTACCTTTGAGCTATTTCGACAACTGGTTTGTCATTGGTTCTATATTCTAGATCTATATAAATCTATATTCTCTTCATTAGTGAAAGTCAAGATTCACTTGAACAATTCATGGCAAATTTATAAAAAGTGTAACTGAAATGTGTAGAAAATATGCTTGACAGTTTATGACAACTAGATCAACCATTTTGCATTTACTGTAATGACTCATACGATGAACTATTGACTTGAGGTTTTGAGGGGTAAGACTATAGCGCAGAGAACTATATAATACATTTTGAGCAACATGACAATAGCAACTGATAATGTAGGAAGCCGCAGACAAATGTACACAATCAGTTGCATGAATGTACCAAAGCAATCGCAACTTGTTCAAAAGAATGAGAAATTTTTATGATGTGCACAAGTGACTAGATGATGTGGAGGTTGAACAAGTAGTTTTGAAAATTTCATTTCTGATTTGAGAAATGCACCAAAGCCACTGAAAGAAACTGTAAGCTGACTTTGGCCCTTTATCCCTATCAAAGGTTCTGATTGGTGTGTGATAAATTTTGACTCCTAGTGTTTCCACTTGGGTAATTGTGTGCTAATTGAGCTCAAACTGTGCAGACTTGAGTGAACAATATTGAATGCTATGCTTTCTAAATGATCACATGGTGTAAGCACTGAGAAATGTAGAGATTTGTGTGTAGAGTTTTGCAGTAACAGTTCACCAAATCTGTGTTTATAGTTCAGCAAAATGGGTGTGCTTTTTGAAAAATGGCATTATGGTTTTGAAATATTAGTTCAAAAGCCTGGTTATAGTGTTTTAGCAATCGAGAATTAAGATTCTTTTTTACAGGTTCTGATGCTCTTTTGCTCATCAAAGCTGCATTAATTTGATCAAAAAGACAGTAAAATCAGTAATATTGTAAAATATTGTCAGACTTTAAAATAACTGTTTTCTATTTTAATATATTTTAAAATGTAATTATACCTGTGATGGCAAATTTCAAATTTTCTTTCAACTTTTCAGTTAAAGTTATTATTTAACGGACCTTTGTTTCATTGTGCTAAATTATTGTTTGTGAAATACTTGAATTATTAAACATTATTATAATTTTAGACAGTTTTGAACTAGGCATTTGAAAGCAACTCAACCACAAGAACAAAAAAGTACTAAGTAAATCACCATTGTTTTACTATATTCATTAGGTCAGCCTATTGCACAACAGTGATTTTCTTTTAATAATTTTCCAACAAGGAATTTATTTTGATGTGAGGCTATTTTCAGCTCGTTGTTTCCACGTGAGCCAGAGGGAAGTTGAGGGTAGAGCGTTCAGGGCTCTAGTGTCATGAAACTGGTCGGGCAGGTAGACATGACACTGGCATTCCTCCTGTGAGACTAAAAGAGGGAGGATAAGAGGGCAGTCCTAACTATGTCTTGAAAAGCAGGTCAGCAATAGAAAAGAGGGTCTCATTTTTCCTTTGGGATTGTAGAGACAGGTTGAAATCCCGCCCACCCTAATACACAGACACTTTGGATCTAACCATAGTCCTCATTCCTGTGTCTAATGGCAGACAATGATACGGTAAGACAGAATCACAGTGATTTGGCTGCAAAGTGAAAGCTTTCAGTTTTATTTGACCTATGTTTTTTTTTTTTTTTTTTTATGCATGTGACAGATGTTAAAGTTCTCTATTGTGTGGTCTATTTCAGTGGTCTGTTCATATAAATGCATTTGTATTATAAATGCACCTGTTCATATAAATGCATTTGAGTCTGGCTTGCATGTACTGTCGGGGTCTCGAACACTCAAGAGATACTTGAGCTGGTTTTGGTTTGTTGAAACAATGAAATAGAAATGATGACTTCAAATAAAAATATAAGGCCAGTCAAGTAATTAAATAATTAAGTGTATGATTTTAGATAGTTAAAACGTTAATAAAGGACCAACAGGTGACACTAAAAGCTTTTATTTTTGTAAAGTGGGACTTTTTTAACATGCATACATTGTTTCACTTGTGGCATTAACTCATTTTTCATGCATTTTCCTCCTTCGTTTTTTGGCCTATTTACTGATAAAAAATATTTGAGTTGTTAATGAACTGCATGTATTATCTAACATACCATTTTAAATTGCCTTATAATAAGAAGGTATATGTAAGGAATAATTGACTCCGGGCCGTTGAATTATTAGAAAAATAATGCACACCCGAGGTGGTGATGCGGCCACGACGCGAAGCGGAGTGGCCGTTACACCTCGGGTGTGCATTATTTTTCTAATAATTCAACGGCCCGGAGTCAATTATTCCGCTTATACTACGGTTGCCACACCTCAACACATCGATGAGATGATATATTTCAAGGGATTCGTCCGGTTTTTGTACTTAAATCGCTATTGTGAGTAGGATTATTTCTTCCGCATCTCATCCATCGCCTCCGTTGCTAATTCCAAAACGTCATTTTAGACCTAGTAACTGAGGCTTGAGCCGTTGATAACAGACAAATGCAGCTAATAACTAAGTTATGAGAGAGAGAGAGAGAGAGAGAGAGAGAGAGAGAGAGAGAGATTGAGCGTGTGTGAATTAGCCTACCTCTCTGAGTCTGTCTCTCATCAGTGTTCGGCAGCAGCGTCCCTACTAGTGAAACTTTAAGTTCATTTTCCTCACGAACAGTGCCGTTGTTACCTCGCTTCGCTTGTGAGAAATGTCATGTACTTTTAAATTGCTAAACTATTTACTGACAAAGTCGTCAGAGCAGTGCTAACAACATTAGCGCGTATGTTTTCATGTGTGTAAACTAGACCTTTTGAAATAACTGAAATCATTTGGCGAAGTGATACGGAACTGTAATGCGGTCGAGAGCTGCCTGGAACTACGTTCGCCGTGCGTTTCCCTGAAAATAATTGCACACCTTAGAACGTTCGTCAGCCAATCAGATTCAAGCATTCAACGGCCCCCTAGTATAAATTCATATATTATATAACAGTAACACCTTACCATAAGGTTCTATTTGTTAACACCAGTTATATTAGTTAACATAAACTAACAATTAACAATACTTTTAAAGCATTTATTAATCGTAGTTAGTTAAATCCAACATTTACTAATATTTTATCAAAATCAAAAATTGTATCAGTTACTTAATGAATCTGAAATAACATTTTTTTAATTAACTTACATTAACAAAGGTGAATATATACTGCAGATGTGTTGCTCATTGTTAGTTAATGCATTATTAACCGATGTTAACTAACTGAACTTTATTGTAAAGTGTTACCTATATGATTAGATTTATTTAAACATATGGTAATAATCTACTGCTCATATAAAATCTTACTATAAAGAGTTAAAGGCAATGCATTAAAATGTTATATTTCATTTATTATTTACTGCCACAGCTTGCTGCTAATTGCTTTAAATAATTGCTAGTCTCTCCCTTTTAGATAAGGGTGAGAGTTTTGAAAAAACCAGTTCCTCCGCATTGAAATGGAAACATTCTCATTCTCTATTTCAGCTTCAAACACAACAAAGTGAGACCTAAACCACATCTCATTTGTCAAATGCAGGCGCAAACCTTAAGTCTTATTGTTTGAGGGTGCTTAACCTGATATTGGATCATTTCAGCTGTCTACAGTAGATCACCTGCAGTGAAAGGACATGTTTTAAAGCCCTCTGAACTTTAAGAATGAATTTAAAGAAATCTGGTATGTTGAGGTAGTTAAATAACACTCTCATTAAGTTAAGTAAGTTTAATAATAAGATTACTCAAGAAAACATTTCTGAGATATTTGCTCAAAGGTTTAAAATTAGAATTACTCACTATAAATATTACATTAATTCATAATATACTCTCTAATACTCTTCATTATGACTGATTCACATTTGATATCATCAAGTTGGCACTGCACCAAAAATGTGACTGGTCTAGTCCATTTTTGCTGAATTGTCAGGTTGAATAAGTTAAAAAAAAGTATCAGGCAGGCAGACAGTAATCAGAAAACAGATTCCTGGTCGTGCTTTATGCTGTATTGTGACACTAAATGAGTGGTTTCTATGGTGTATGTAAACTACATGAATACAACATGAATTCAATACATATTTAAAGGCCAGAAGACACACCTACCAAATCCTGGCAAGGTGTGAATCCCGCACCATTGCGGTGACACTGCGAGTGTAAACAAACAGGTTTATTATTATTATTTGGTCAAGCAGTGCAAGCACTTACACACCTACTCACTGGACTGAAGAGGGACATCTTCTGAAAGCGACAGAGAAAGAGGCCATTGAAATGGAAATTCAAGTGAGGTAGTCTGTGGCCTTCAAAGTACATCTGTCACAAATAAACAACTCCATACTACTGTACATATTTGAAAGCATCTGGTTCAACTGCATAGTTTCCGAAGGTGTAAGCCTAAAGCAAATACAGTGCATAACATGAATGGCCAGTCAAGCCAGTCAAAATTAACCATGTTTTTACTACAAACGAAACCAAAAAAAAAAAAATCAAGGTTACTATTTAAAGCATGGTAACCACAATCAACCATGGTTTTGCAACAGTAACTTGAATGATTCTTTTGAGTCCAGTTTTTGTTCATTTCATTTGTGGAAAGATTCGACTCTCGGGTTCAGCTCATTGACTTATTGATTAGCTAGCAACATTGAAAGGCTCGAGGGAATATATAGTATAATACTGGACTAGACCACTTATATTTGCATATTTTTTGAAGTCATCATCAGAAATGCACATTTTGTGTTCCACAGAAGAAAGAAAGTTATACGAGTTTGGAATGACGTGACAATGAAAACAATTCCTATATACTTTTACTGAACTATTCCTGTAAATATGAGTACTTCCTGTAATGATATACTTCTGGAAGAAGAGACACTGTAATCCTTTTTTTTTTTTTTTTTTTTTTTTTTTTCCATTGTTGTGCTCACAAGGAAGCAATCCATTTTATCCTAGTGACCAAACTGTTTATGTAGGTTACAGGTCAGCATAGTGACATCAACACTTTGTCAAAGGTAATCTGCCAGCCTTTCCTCAAGACTAAGTCTTTCCCAGAAAGCAGCACCCTCCAAAAAAAAAAAAAAAAAAAAAAAAAAAAACCTAGTTGCATCTGTTCGGACTCATCTTGGATGAAAATGGATTGGACAGTCTTGACCGATACAGGCAAAGGGCTGAAAATGAGCAAGATGAAACGAAGCAGGTTTCTAATACAAATGGCATTTTAGGTGAAGTTTCAAATATTGAACAGATTGGCAGCATAGAAGGATTTGATGATGGAACATGCAGTCAGTGCAAACACATGGCCTCAATAATCAGGTTTCAGTAATCACCCCAATTTAGTGACCAAAGAATCAAATTATATGCTACATTTTTTTTTTCAAAGTTTACAAGAAAATACTTTTTCAGTCTTTATCCTTCAAAATTTCGAATTTATTTTAATGTGTTGCTTTCCGCTTTGTAATTAACTGTGACATTTACTTGTAATTTTACTAGTGAAAATTGTTTGTACATCTTATTTTTCAGTGCACTTTCCATTTACAGAGATCTGTTTCCGATCTATAAATCCATTTGAGCCATTTCACATGGCTATACATCAAAATTTGGAAAGAAAAAATAAAAATGACAACTTCATTTCATGCCGACTTTGATTTTTAAAGCATGTCTTTTTTTGAAGAGATTTTTCAAACTATTATCAAGGTTACGGTAAAACAAAAACTAGACCAGAAATACAAGTATATTTACGTATTTGTTATGGCATTTGACTAGAATGTAGAACTCAAAGAATTCTGGTGTGGGAGGAAAGTCAAGGCATTTCAATTATTTATGACAAGGTACACAAACAAATTGTAAGAGCATTGTGTGGCATCTTTCGTGTTTTAAAATGATAATTCTTTACAATGAACTTATCAAACCACACCAACCATAATAGAGCTAATGGAAAAGTTTATAATCATTTCTGAAAACTTTCACTTTTTCTTTTGTAGAAGGACCCTCCTCCACCATACTACTCTGTGGCAGCGGACCCACAGACGCCTCCTATGACCTACGAGGAGGTAATCCATCAGGACAAATATGGGTTCACACAGAAACCTGTGCCGTACTATGTTCCAAAGAATCCAGCACCAGTACAGGTAGACGCCGTCATCATCACCACACAGCATGTTGTTGGTATGTACTGAATCTCTTCAGTCACTCCGGTTTGGTGCTACTGTGAAAAATAGCTTCCTATGTAATCTGCTCTTGCTAATTGAAGCTAAAAATATCTGCAAACTGTTTTTACAAATTGATCATAATCAAAACAGAGAGGACAAATGACCCTTCACCGGGAGTTTGAATGAAAGGCGATCTGACCAATCATAACGCCTAATCTGCATTTTGTACCCTTTTTAATAAACTCAATAAATACCATTTTGTGGCTTGTTAAGTGTCCTTCGCCTCAGTTAAATCGGCACATGAACCAGTCATCTCTTTCCTCTTTACTAGTTACAGCACGAAATAAACATGAATGAACATCAGAAGGTATCGTGTTTAAACTGCAAACTACTACCGTAAGTACTAGGGCTGAGTAAAAAATATTGATTTCTCGATTTAAATTGATTCTCATTTTTACAAAACTATATCAATTCTTAAATCCCAAGAATCGATTAGGCTAGCCTGTTTTCAGTTAATGAATGGAACACATTGAAGCGCTCCTACCATGCAATAAATCGCAATATCCTTTGTGCTTTGTTACTTTTGATATGAAACCAAATCTCAAAATTCATATTCATACCATTTTATTACAATATTCAAACAATAAATACTGTTTTGGTCCTGTTTAATGTGGCGTTACAGATCGCTGTAGCGCAGAGTTCAAGAGAAGCGTCATGAGCGAAGCATGAACTGATGTGCATGAACTTTAATACCAGTTTCAGCACAAAATAAACAAATAAACATCCAAAGGTATGTTACAAGAAGGAGTACAACTTACCGAAATCCATATCCTGCCTCGAGTAATCATGTGTTTCAACCGCGGAAAGACACTAATATAACAGCTTGTAAAAAATGTCACATAACATCACATTTACCTCAGAAAATATTTTGCTAAATGTATGCAACAAATAACATACTATTCATTATACACACACACACACACACACATATATATATATATATATATATATAACTGTTCTTAAGTGTTTGTTTGAAAAAATATAGAAATATAATTATGCAACTGTAACTTTATTATTATAAAAATGCCATTGAGTATAAAGTGTTAAGTGTAAAGTCAAGCGTATAAATCAGTTAATTTATAATCATTATAATTATAAAATGATCATTTATAATTTTTAATCAGTCCATTTTATAGTAATGTATGTAATGTATATTTTACAGCATTAGTTGAGAGATTTTTTTTTTCCTTCAGAAAATTTAGCATGTACTATACCTGATATATATCCAAAATAATCAATATTGAATCAAATCAAATCAGAAATCATCGAATTGAAATCTTGTGAGTCAGAATCGAATCGTGAAATTTGAGTTAAAACCAAGCCCTAGGAACTACTCACAATTTTTCAAGGTCAAGCCCACCAACATTAATCTACTCTCCTGTCTGGTTTGTTTGGCGGACAACATGGCAGATTCTGCATTATGATTGGTCAGATCGCCTGTCAATCAAACTGCCGGTGAAGGTTCAGCTGCTGGAAAATAAGAGTGTTCAAGAAAAAAATTGTACAAATTGTGTTGAGTACTTTTTTTTTTTTTTTTTAGAAATGTAGTTTATATTCTTCTTCTTACACTACATAGATGCACACACACAATGACAAGTGGTGAAGCCATATAAAAGTTGTATCTTCTGACAACCTGATCTAACATGAACAGATGCCAATCTCTAATTATCTTTTTATAGCAAACACTAATTATATTTTAAAACTTCATCAGAGATTTTTTGAAGAAACACAATGAAAGATTATGCCAAAGTATTACCTCAAGAGTTATCTACATTATATTCTCCAGACAATTACACCACCTATACGTTTTTACTTCAAACCCCACAAAAAAAACAACAACTTTAATTTCAATTGAAATTAAATTAAATGAAAAATTGAAAACATGTCCATGATAGACAATGTGCATATTTGTCTTTATAAACTGCACTAAGATGCATTTTTTAATTAATGAACAGTCCTTGACTACAATTACAGTGCTACATACTTTCAATCGTAAATGTGAGAGGTTAGTTGATTATGATTTGTTCTTGTTCCTTTAGTTCCTACAAAAAGGCAGAAGTCTTGTGGACGGAGTGCCAAGTGTTGTGGTGGATGGGTAGGTGCGCTGCTGGTGTTGGCTCTCATTGGACTGGCCATCTGGCTTGGAGGTAAGGGAGGGGATGTTTCTGTAATGACAGGACACACCATTAAGGCTTACATTGTATCTAAACCCCTCTCCTCTTTTTCTCTTTACCACTCTCACTTATGTGGATAGTGCGTTATGGATCCAAGTCGTATTCTGACCATTATGAGAATGACTGCAGGGGACAAGATTGCAAAGAACAGGAACATGACAGCGATTGCAGAGGAAAAGACTGCAAGCAACAAGAACACGGCAAGACGGAAGATGGCATGAGTGTACCTGACACCTGCTCCAACTCCTCCAAGCAGTGTGATGGCATCCAAACCTGCCAACAGGCCGCCGATGAAACGAACTGCGGTGAGAATACTTTCTACAGCAACGTGGCTGACAATCAGATGTAATTGATTCTTTCAGGACACAACACAGAGAGATTAGTGGTTGAGTGTTTCAGATAATGCTTTGGCTTTAAAGTGAAACTACAAGGATGACATGTCTAGATAAGTAAACTAGATTTCAAGATTAGCGAGATGCCATACTGCTCTGAGAAAAGCATCTACTGTACACAGCAAGGCCTCTATTTACTGTATTATGACATGTTGTTGAAAGCTGCACTGCTGGTTACACTGCAAAAAAACGAAAAATCTTTAAAACAACATACTTTTGGATATTTAGAAACAATATTGTGTTAGATAATAAGACCCAGAAAACATATCTTGAATTAAGTTAAGAATATATCTTGGATTAATTCAACTAATTCAAGACTGTTGTTATTGTTAACAAATGCTCATACTAAAACAACAGCAAACTATTTTCTGTAATTGAAATAAATTATGAAATATAAACATTAGATGAAAAATGTAAACTTAAAGACAAAATTGCTTTGGCAAATTACTGAAATAAATGACTTGAAGTACTAAAATTACTGAAACCGAGATAAAAAAATAAATGTTGTTGCAGGAAACATGACAAAAATACTAATCAAGGAAATGTAATTGCATTGTTTTAATGTTCCTCTTCAATATTCTCAGTGAGATTTGGTGAAGGCGGAGTGTTGCAGGTCAGAACTGATCAGGATGGTCGATTCCTTCCAGTGTGTTATCAGGGATTGGATCAGAGTTATGCTGACCAGATATGTGAACAGCTGGGCTTTAGAAGGTAAACATAATTAAAAATAAAAAACAACAACTAACAAGAATATTTCAGCCAAAAATGAAAATTCAGTCGTCGTTACATCATTATCTTTTGAATAATAGTCCATATGACTTGTACATTCTGATTCTTTTTTATTCTGTGTTCCATGGTAGAAAATAAAGGTCATACAGGTTTGGAACAATATGAGCGAAAATAATTTCTGAGTGAACTATCACTTTAATGCGTTATTGCATCTAAACACAATGGTCCAGATATGACCAAATATGAATCTTGTTCCAACAACAAGTATTTTAATATAACTGATGCCTCGGGTTTCTGTCACTTAGGGCTTATGCATCAAATCCAGTGGATAGCAAGAAGTCTGTAGCCCTTACCGTAGGACCAAGATCAGCCAAACTAATACAGGGTCTGGTCAATGTCAGGTAAGACTAGATTATATCAGAGCAGATGTTTTGTTTTGTCAAGATAACAGTCCCCTCAGTAGTACATAATGTATTTTGTGATATTTGTTTATTCAGTTTGGGCTGTCAGGATGAGAAAGCAGTCTCACTTGAATGCACGGGTAAGAATAAATCTATTTTTTATTAAACCACCAGTCATATTTAGTCTCAGTTTATGTCTTATTACTGTGATGCATAAATAAATGATACACATGATTAGGGGTGTAACGGTACACAAATATGACGGTTAGGTACATACCTCGGTTTTAACGTCATGGTTCGGTATGATTTCAGTACAGCAGGGGAAAAATAAATAAACAGTGGTTTACTGAACAAGTTGCTCTTTCTATATAAAAGGCAAAGGTATATAGTAGTTTAAATTTTCTTAGTGATAAAAATCTACCTCAGCTTATGCTTAAAACTATAGGGAGCCCTTTTACATTATAAGCTTACAATTAGGCCTAACAGCTTATCCCAAATTAAATTTAATTACTATTTATTTTTAAATAGATAATCAACACTCAACTTAAAAAAACAAATTGTATGCAAACATGTAAGTTGCACATAATGCAGTGTTTAAATTAACTTATAAATAATAAAACTTCTAGGCTATTTGTTAAAATATATTCAGTTACACTGGCTGTCATAGCATGTTTCATTAACAGATTAATTTAAACATACATTAAATAAGACTAACAGGTTTAGTAAAATATAATGAGTGTATAGTGTAATATTTAGCGAAATGCTCCTCTCTAGACTTCATTTCTCTAATGAACTAACGAGCCGTGGACACTGATGATCTTGCTGAGGTAAATGAAATGCTACATGACATTTTATTTCCACACTGTTTTGTTGATGTCTTTCCACAGTTGAAACACTGATTGAGCAATTACATGAGGCATGAGATGTTCAGTCAGGTTTATTCGCGTTAAATCTAGTAGTACTGAGGAAGGAATGATCGCGTTCACTCGCACGATAGCAGCTCAGACACAGGAACTGGAGCTGATCGCGGCCGCTCGAGTCAATGCTTGTGTTAAGTTTATACCAGCACGTTTCTGAACCTTCCCAGAAGGCTCTCCAAGGCGTTTATACAGCGATCTGTCATGCCACATCAAAGACTGTCAAAGCGGCATTTATTTTTTCCTGAAAAAAAAAAAAATACTGTATTGTTCGGTACACATGTGCTACACACAGGTGAGTGGGCTATACAAACCACCTGTAGTAATGCACTCATCCCACTATATGCACACTAGACACTTTCTATAAACACTCCCTGCTACAAAGACTCAATAGGATAATACAGTGCCCTCCACTAATATTGGCACCCTTGGTAAATCTGAGCAAAGGTGGCCGTGAAAATAAATCTGCATTGTTTATCCTTTTGATCT
>JAFVLL020026714.1:46665-124161 GCA_021397915.2 Tor tambroides
TATAATATACAGCAAATATGAGGCGTTTTGAGGTTATTAAGCAGTATTTGAGTATTTGAGATTTCATATGAAGATTAAATGAGCAGGCCAGGTCTGTAATAGACCATGTTCCTGATGGTTACATTAATAATGGTCATACTAATGAGTCACTTCTATCTCAGAAACTGCTTCCTCTATTTTTATTTTATTTTATTTTATTTTATTTTTAAACTCAAAATTGTGTACTTTACATGCCTTTTTATATTTGGAATATATGCACAGAAGGAATATATGCACAAGCATCTTCATTAATCCCACTTCCCCCCCCAAAACCAGAGTTTATTAAATTATAATTTGCATTAAGATATAAAGCTTATTTTTAGGACCATTAGATTTTTATTTATTTATTTATTTTATTTATGTATTTATTTTTTACACTATTTCCATGATAATTAATCACCCTTCCTCGCATTCTTATTTCTGAAATATGACATTATAATTATTTCTTATTTAAATTAAAAACTGTTTCTATCAAGGTAAAATTGTTATTAATATGTATGGCAATTTAAATAAATAAACAAACAAACAAACAAACAAACATGTCCAAAAGATCATCATCACTGTATAAGGTCTGTTTCATACACACCGGTGCACAGTATACTTTTTGTATACAAAATAAATAAATAAATATATAAAAATAAATAATTTTAAATAAAAATTCAGAAAATTCAGACACTTTAAAAAGGTTATGGCTACAGTTTGGGGTTTGTGTTCCCTTCTGTGCAGATTAATTACCATTTCAATGTTAATATGGTCCTCCTTGTCACTTAAATTAGATTTAATGGTGATCAGGTTTGTAATAATTCTCAATTGCCAACTCCCTATAACCTATAATTTCTCATTAATTATTGTTAGCAGTGTAGTAAGCCAAAAATCACTTAATGTTCTGTATAGAGCCACAGCAGAAATGCCGTCTCTGTGCCACTGACTGAAATATGCCTCACAGATTTATTTACTTGATACTCAGGGCCGCGTTATCCTAATGGCTAACATGGGCTGCAGCCCAGGGCCCCGAACACTAGGGGGCCCCCGAGACAATTCTCCTGTTCCACATAATACGGAATCGTCCTGTATTAAAGGCATCAGAGAAGTGTTCCGTATGAAAGATATACAGAATGCAGTTTGTCCTGTATTTGCAAGCATATGCCGTATGACCGCTTAGACCATACAAATAACAAATTAATTATTATTTTTCCAAATCATTGTTTGAATTGCAAACGTAGCCGCTACAGGAAGGCTTTAAGACCAAGCGGAATCCTTTGCGGCCTAGTCGCTCCCGCTTCACAGCGAGTGGGATTTATGCAAATCAGTTTGGGGAATGTAGAGATGTGATTATTGATCATAAGCACAGAATCCAGCTGCAAAACATATACACTAACTGAGGGCAGACGTCTTTCACTGTTGTAATTGAATGTTAAATAGAGAAACAAAAAATACATTTTTATAAATTTAACTTCTAACTATTAGCTATTAAATTTGGACCTCATTATTGAAAAACAAATTCAAGCACCAAAAGCAGACCACAATCTATATGTTCTCTTTCATTTAAAAAAAAAAAAAAATTTCATGCACTCATAGGCTACATGGTTGCAATAAAATTTTAGTTCAAGTGCCATTGTTTAAAAATGCTTTGTTGACTGACGTTTCATAAACGTTCAGCTTTCAAATGTTACCTCAGTATATCCGGGGGGTAGGGGGACCCCACAGCTGCGTTAGCCCAGGGCCCCGCAAAGGCTTAATGCGGCACTGTTGATACTAAATATGATATTATTTTGATTTTGGTGAGAAATATATAATTTCTTTTTTAGACTCACCCTCAGATGTAGTTCAGAATACAAGATGCTGCATGAGTTTAATTATGTTTATATTAACTGGTAATTTATAGTATTAGCTGTTCCACAAAAGACTATAACATGTAATTATTTTAACAATAGATGCAAAATATGGCTGTATAGAGCTGTATATTTCTCCTTCTTGTTCTACTGACCATCCTGTTTCACTGTTAAATGTGTGTGAACAGAAATTAGCTATGAAATATTACATACTTGTGCTTTTTATTTTTCATGGCTGCTGTTGTATGCACACTCGACAAGGCACAAATCTGATTCTCGCTTCAGTCATCGATTTAGCTCTGCCCTATTCATCTTCAAATTCTTTTTTCCCCCCATTTATTCCTTTTTCCATTTGACTTCTTAAAACTGGATGCTACAGCATCAGTACAGGATTTAGGCTTATCAATCACTGATGACATGCTTTGTGGCTTCGCTGGCACAGGCATAATTCTTTAGCTGCACCATTTAGATGAGTGCTGACATCGGGAAAATATGATGTACTGCTGACAGTGCAGCAAAACAGAGCTCTGTGCAAAAAAATTACATTAAAGCTCATTGGAGAAAAGAAAGAAATCATACTTATCATAGAAGTTATTCACAGAGGCGTTGAGCTGGGATGAAATCAGCTTTATCTAACTATATTTAAGGTTGGATGCAAAGAGATAACATAGTATTGTGATATAAAAACTGATGTGAAATGAACATTTGTGTTGTGCTTCTGCACTGATAGTGTTTCTGCAGCAGCTGCAAGTGATTTCTAGGTTACTATATTGAGTATTTTTAATAACCTCCATGAATTATAAAACGGTTATTGGGAGTGGGCCATTGAGAATTATTACAAATTTGATCGTCATGAAATCTAATTTATATGAGGAGAAGGGTCACATTTACATCCAAACTGTAATCAATATACATGGAACGGCCACTAAACCTCAAACTGCAGAATATAAACTGCTTAATAATATGGATTTACTATAGAATAGAAAGTGTGTCTGTGTTTAACTTGCATCAAGCACAACTAACATCTTTTTTTAAAACAATTTTAAAGAAATTTTATGTTGCTTTATGAAAATGTGTATTGAAAAAAAAAAAAAGAAAAATAAAAAATTGGGGAGAAATGTTCAGTAATATGTTTACATGCTGTATTTTATTATTTTTATTTTTATTTTTTCCGAAGTTGTAAATAAAACAAATACTATTGGAGCACATTTTACAAGAAACATATTATTTCAGCTTCAATTTTCTATTTCAAAATGTCATGTTTTATTTAATGTGTAATGAGCCATATCTTTGTGATTATTTGTTAAACTTACAAGCAATTACTCATGCCATTGGTTAAGCCCATAAATAGCTCACATGTACTCACTGTATAGTAAAGCATAATTCATCCTATGTGCATACTAACCATTCTAAATATTATGTGAGGTTAGAATAAGTATGTCCCAAAGCAAAGAGTATTCCTAAAGTTCCTGGATGGAGCACTATTTTCAGTGGATTTATGAAGTTTGGAACTGTGCACACTTCAATTTTTTCCACAAAACATTACTTAGGAGGAGCATTAGGTTCTGAACTACTAGAAGTTGAAATGCCCTGAAAGGGGCGTCAGTAATTGATAATCTATATCTAACGTAATGGGAAGAAGAAGAAAAAAAAAAAACAATATTTCCGTCACGACAACTGTCAGGATATTTTGCAATAGTAATAGATATAACGTAAATGTATTTGAACATGGCGGAATGGATCTGCTACACTGCTGCAGAGCAAGTACGGAGACTTGCACCTGCCAGTACATCCACAGACAAGCTGTTGTGAACATGTAAGACATGCTGCTGCTGCTGCTGCACATATAACACGTTAAATGACTCATAACAGATCTATATGGGTGGAGCTGGGGGAGGTGGAGGGTTTCTGATAGCTCACTGCAAGACTTGATTACAACAAACACAGAACCAAACAATTTAAAAGTTAAGTTAAGTAGCAAGCTCACTGGCTGCAGAATAAGCAGATGCCAATCAGCTTGTGCCATTGCAATGATGTCATTGTTTATAGATGCATTAAGAACCTATCAGCCTGCACCATCTAGAGTTTCATGACTGAACTGTTTATTTAATGTTACCTGCATATTTCATACTGTGGAACTTTTATAAAGATATGAATAGCAACCTTTTTTTTTTTTTTGCAACCTGATCTCATGATGAAAACATAACTGTTGGAACTTTTTTGTAAGACGTTGAATACGTACTGTCATGTACATTTTGTGACATATTTGATTTGAAATGTCCACTGAGTGGCACTAAACGAGTGTTTTAGTTTTTTTTTTTTTTTGTTTGTTTTTTTTTCCCGGAACAGATGAACGTACATATGACATGTTGGTAACACTTTAGAATACTGTTTCTTACTTACTGCATAACTAATACGGAATTATTGAAGAACTAACAGGTAATTATTCATTAACACTTAACTCACTACTGTTAACTACTAAGGAAGATGTGTTAACTAATCAGTATGTAATACAATTTTATGACTGTGTTAAGTAACAGTTAGCTAATCAATAACTAATGTATTCCTTCATACCTCCTTAAGAACTACTATTAATTATCTACTAGTTAAGGTTCAAGAAATATAACTATGAAGTAACTACTAATGAACAGTCATACACAATTAAATTGAGTTGTGACCCTCTCATATAAATGTTATTAGCAGTAGTAGTAGTATGAAAATTCAATATTAATAAATTTTATAGAGGTTTTGCCTGTGTAGTGAATTGTTTTGTGAGTGTGTTTTGTAAGAAATCAGCTTCAGATAGGAACCCCACCACCACTCCAGTGCCTTGCGATAACTTACCTTAGTTTTTATATTTTATATACAGTACTGTATGTGTGCCTCCTCACCATATACCACATTACCATTAATTCAATTCCTGTGTGTAAGGCAAGGACTGAGGGAAAATGAAAATACAGGTAACCCATTAGTAATTAATAAAGAATTATCAAATAATTCTGCAGGACTTATTTTCAACCTGAAACAGTAGGCCTATTCTAAAGTGAAAATATAGAGAACCCATTAGTAATTAATAAAGAATTATTAGATAATTCCGCAAGAATGACTTAGAACCTGAAACAGTATTCTAAAGTGAAAATATAGGGAACTCATTAGTAATTAATAAATAATTATCAAAAAATTCTGCAGGACGTATTTCGAACCTGAAACAGTAGGCCTATTCTAAAGTGAAAATATAGTGAAACCTATAGTAATTAATTAAGAATTATCAGATAATTCCGCAGGAATTACTTAGAACCTGAAACAGTATTCTAAAGTGAAAATATAGGGAACTCATTAGTAATTAATAAATAATTATCAAAAAATTATGCAGGACGTATTTCGAACCTGAAACAGTAGGCCTTCTAAAGTGAAAATATAGTGAAACCTTTAAGTTGGATAGTTATGGCAAGACAGTGGAGTTGGGGTTCCTTTCCGAAGCAGATTTCCTACAGAACATGCGCACAAAGCAATTATTTACCATACAGGCAAAAGCATAAGGGGTGAGAACCAGAACGGCGTAAGTGACATTTAAGTGACACTTTACAGGAGGGCCAAAACAAAAATTTACCATTGGTTGATCTGACTTTGTGCACTGATTTCAATCGTTTATAATAATAATTTGTACACTCATGGATGACAGTATACTTTTGTCAGTAGAAAGTGCTAATCAAGAGCTTTCTTTTTATATATATATATATATATATATATCCATTTCACCCAAAATGTCTCTTACGCCCTTCTGGTTCTCACCCCTCGTTATGTACAATTATAGTAATGAGTCCTTTTGGGTGTGCATCAAACAAAATGCATATTTAATTTCCATTATAGGCTAATAATAGTAGTAGTGGACTGTAACAGTTAAAGTTGCTACTGTAGTAGTACTTTGTACTTGTCCTTTTACTCAAGTAATTTTGAAAATAAATAGGCCTACTTATAATTTTACTGGAGTAATATTTTATTGGGGTATCTGTACTTTTACTCAAGTACTTGATTGTGGGCCACAACCTGATTATTATAGTGAATATTTGCACATAACTGCTCAGTAGTAGTTATTTCATAGTTATTTTCTTGAACCTTAACTAGTAGATAATTAATAGTAGTTCTTCAGGAGGTATGAAGGAATGCATTAGTTATTGATTAGCTAACTGTTACTTAACACAGTCATAAAATTGTATTACATACTGATTAGTTAACACATCTTCCTTAGTAGTTAACAGTAGTGAGTTAAGTGTTAATGAATAATTACCCATTAGTTCTTCAATAATTCCTTACTAGTTATGCAGTAAGAAACAGTATTCTAAAGTGTTACCGATATGTTTTATGTGACATTGGTTTTGTAGGTGTCACCGCAGTTCAGACTTGAAATGTCCATTGAGTGGCGCTATAACTCTAATGCTCCATGATGTTTAAAATAACTTACCATCTGCACTACACCTAAACCTATCTGATAGTATGAATAAAAGTGAATGTGACGTAAAAACACAAACAGAAACATGCCGTTTTAGGTTGTTTTTCGATCCCTTATTTTTCATCGTGAGTCATGTTACTGACAGTATTCGTACCCAAGGATTCCACATCCTAATTCCAGTTCCATGCCGACTGAGCTACCCATCAAGCTTGTTACGTCTGGAAAGCGAAACATATGGAGCTGTAATCATAACTGTTTACGAAAACAATTACAAGTGCTCAATGTTTTACAGCCTCTAGTGTTAATTTCTGTTGGAAACTGCAGTGATATGTACTTATTGGTACGTATTTCCCATCTTGCGAAAAAATTCCAAGACGTATGTTTTTGTCATGAGATCAGGTAGTTAATTTGGCTATTATCTAACATGCATTGTAATGTCAGTGATCTGTCGCATATTAGCAGTGATAATAGGAAGTATTTTAATTGAAAAAAAAAACAAAAAAACATCAGATTTAAGAAAGTAGAAGGGACTGAGACCAGTGATGATGATGATGATGATGATTTTAGTCTGGACTAGATTCAGAGAGCAGCATCTGCTTACGTCTTATATTCCAGAACTTCCTCACCAGTAACAGCTAATTATAAATAATAAAACAGTCTTATAAATGATTGCCTTTTGAGTCATTAGTGGTTTTCCAGCAGAATGTGGGTCACATTCATTTGAATGCACATATCGGCTCAGCTTTGGCTGCTGAACACTCATTAGGAGAAAGAGTTGAGGGGAACGATAGTTCAGACGCATGAGATGATCTCCAGGCAAAGGTCTGTAGAGCAGACTGTTCTCAAAGACAACTTCAGCTTCATAACCTGCTGGGTATTTAAAAGATTTTCATTTTTTCACTGTGAACTTAAGTTTACTCTGGGTTTCGTCATACGTTGCGTAACCATACCCTGAAAAAAAAGGGGGAAAAGCATCAAGGGATTTGAATGATCTGCATTCAGGATGTTGTGTATCACATGGTATCCGTTGTTTTGCAGTTAAAATATGTAAACATGCATAAAACAATTAATGAATTATTTTAACAATTACATAAATATACAAATGCTGAAAAGGAAATACATAAAAGTAATAATAGGAAATATATAATGTATAATGTTATATAATATCATGATAATTGGGCTGTTATACTGAAAGTAAGCATGACTGTGATGACCCAATTCATGAATAATGTTTAAGGTAAATGATTTTTGATTCCTTAGGTTATACAGAGTACAAATAAACATTTTATATTCACCACAGTCCAAAACTAATTATTTTTTATACTAAAGATGCAATCAATACTATATTTATATATATGCTTGACCTGTATTGTAGTCTAAGACAGTTAGACTCATAAACTCATTTGTCATTTAAAGTGTTATGCTACCCAACTCACTGCATTAAGCCAAACAAAATCACACTCGCAGAGCAGAGGAGAGAACATTGAACGCTTATCTTCATACCCTCACTCTGACCTTTTCCTCTGTCTGTGGCAACTGACAGATCTCTCATATCAAATGTTTCACTAAAGGTTGCCATTATTTTGGGTTGCCTGTCATCAATCAACAGAATGCAAATGTTGTGTGTCTGCTTTATTTGATATCCTGAATCTTAAAATGGAACAATGATATGTGGTGGTTATTGGTTGTCAAGTTCAGTTTGTGCTTGAATTATTAAAAAGGAGAAACAAAAAATACAATATATGGGTTTCGGTTAACATATAAATCTTAATTATACTCAGTTAAGTCACTCAATTAACTTGTAATGCAGTTGAGAGGAAAATAAGTAATCAATATTATTTCTTAATGTGTGGACATCAGTGATGGATCACAGCTCTTTAAATTGAATTCCTGCCATGGGATGTGAAGTAGATTTGACCTTATACATAAGGGGCAAAAGCCATATCAAGGATCTGTGCTGTTCTGCTGTCATTAGAGGAAACAGTGCTCTGATTGCCACTGGCCAGTGGTGTAATAGCAGGGTTACTGTTACCACTACTGGCACATCCTGCTGTGTCATCAACCCCTCATTTGTCATGCCGTCAACTTTCCCTTTGCTTTACAGAGGGTCAAACAAACCTTTGAGAGTGCTGTAGAAAAGAAGCAGTTTAAACTCTTTAACATTTGCTGGTAATGGGCAAAAAAACAAACAAACAAAAAAAAAAACAAGCAGCAGTTAATGGAAGAACTTTCTGGAGAGGCCTCATGAAAATATGAGTTATGTTCTGGATATTTATGAAGACCGGTGAAGGCCAGGTGTGTGTATATTGTAATAAATTAAAAGTGATGTAGAATATAAACATATCTCGACAAAACTTACGAACTAAGGGTTATCAAAATCCTGTCCGCTTTTTATAAATTCCTCTGGAGAGATTAATCAAACAAGAGAAGACCAGTCAACTTCGCAAAGAATAGTTTGCAGACACGAGGTTTAATTATGCTTACATTAAGACATTCATTACCCACACATCAAACTAACAGCCTGCTCTGTCAACACAATGAAAACACTGTATCCATCCATGATGAAGTAACTAGAAAGTTTAAAAGCAAAGTTTTTTGGATAATTATTAGTAACTGACATTGTAATTTCACTAGCGGGTGCTGAAGTGTCACCTAAAAAAATTAAGTAAATAAATACAAATAAATAAATAAGACTTTTTGAATTAATAATAAGCCTACTGACATTTTTATCTTTAACTACTGTATTTTGACCTTATCTGGAAAAAAAACAAAAAAAAAAAAACAAAATGCAACAATGCTACAGTAAAACCTGTAATTGGTTAACTATAAGTCACTTTATTATATATGATGAAAATACTCTCTAGTTTATAACTAACTGACTAACTAACTAAAAATAAATAGATAAATAAGTAAATAAATAAACAGACTCTGATTTATCATGGTTTTCTGTTGTACTACTAGTATTATTATGGGGGTGGTTATGGCAGATTTTGTCAGTTCAGTATATTGGCATTGTTAACCTATCATTATGCATGCCATTACCCTATGGCATGTACATTAATAAGTTTTAAGATATACAGGCACCATTATTAATGTAAAATTAACAGGATGTTTTTACAGTGTTGTTTTGCAGTTGCTAGGGTTGCTAGGTGGCTGCCTACTACTCCCAAAGTCCCTATGGCTACGTTCACACTGCGAGCCTTAGTGCTCAATTCCAATTTTTGCTTAGATTTTTATTTATTTATTCATTTTTTTACCCTTTTTATTTATTTATTTATTTATTTATTTAATTATTATTTTTTTATAGCTGTTCACATTTTTGTTTTAAATGTGGGCAATATCAGAGTGTGAACAGATCATGGTTCTGAACTGACCCGCATGTGCAAAAGAACAATACAAACAGGTTTGCCAGGTTTTCACAACAAAATCCAACCAATTGCTTCTCAAAACTAGTCCAATCACACTCCAGGTGGAAAATATTGAATTAGTGGGGTCGCTTCAACCCACGGAGTTGAAAAACAACCCTTGGCAACAGTGAAAAAGTAGTCCAATTCCGTGGGAAAACTGTGGACTTGGCAACACGCTGTCATATGGAAGTAAACATGGAGGACATAAAGTAAGCGATTATGCATTTATTTATTATGTGATCTGTCATAGAAAACTGTGTGCAGGCAATATGAAAAATAAAGACAAGGATTTGACAGAAGAGAGCAGTTTTGAAACTTTTATGATACAAGCCCTCATGTTTTGCTTGTATATAGAGTTGTCACTGTAAAACATATGAGTTCTGAAACATCACTGTATTTCCGCTGACTGTCTTTCACAACTGCATTGATAACTTTGGGTATGTAAAATCTTTGAAGTGATTCCCATGAGTGCAGAATCGTGACAAACGTTGATCTAGAGTGACATAAAAGTCTCATGAATTCCTATATGACTGTTCAGACTGCGGTCGCATTGCAAAACATCTGACCTGTATCAGATTTATTACCACATATGAAGTGGCACAAATTGGAACTGAAAAGATCATATTCCATATGGTTTGTGCTGTTCACACTGTCATGAGAAAAGAAGTTAGAAAAGTTGTTACTCCCCTCCTCAATAAACTGCAGGTTTGAGGTACTATATCATTATGTCTGCAGCACAAACAGTGCAAGGCGAGTTAAAATTTAATACTTAGGGGTTTGTTCAAATTGCATAGGCTATAGAAACAGGGATGCTTGCCTTAACAAGCACCACTAATAAAAAATTCATATTAGGAAATTAAGTAGATATGAAGACAAGGACAAGTTATTGGATGAACAAAGCCTAAAGCTGAGCTGTAAAGAATAGCTCAATTAATGGGGGTCCAAGCGAAAGGTGGAATTAAAGAAGAAATGAGTGCTGGAATATAAAGTATGAAAGGTCTGACATGACTAAAGCGATAAGGATGCGTCGGCAAGAAACCTCCTGGAAGACAAAAAAAATCTATTGAGGTCTACAGGGAAGAAAGAAAGGTTTGAGGGAAGGCGTGAAAAGATATTCTTAATAATTAATTGTTCCAATTTTCTAACTTATGAAAGCTTATTCAGTACAAAAAAAAGCCTAATATTACATTTTTTAAAAAATAAGTTATACTCCAATTTTCTGAAGTGAGGCGAGAGCAGAAAAATGAAAGCAAGCAGTAGAAAAAGGCTTCAACTTGAGAACAAAAAGCATGCGCATATACATGCTGGATGCTGGATGTTAAAGCTGTCTTTAAATTTAATTATTTTCCATTCAGTACCTTTCATACCAATTTTTTTTTTTTCTATCCTTTCATGTCAAAGCAGGTCTCCAACAAGCACAAAGTTTTAGTGTGTCTAAGTATGGCCTTCAGCTTTATGCCAAGGTTTTTGATACTAGCCCTAAAACGTGATTAGAAACCACAGCTCTGCTTAAACAGTTTTGCATCCTCCACAAACTAGCACACTGCAATGCCCCCAAACCGAGGACACCAGATTTCCAGCCAGCACAAGTTAGCGGAACTGCCAGCGTAATGCATTTTAAAGCGTGAATATTCGTTGAATATTTCTGTTAGATCAAATGTGTGTAGCACAGCTGGACATGGCCTTACACAAATATGTTTTTGAAATGAGTCAGCACAGTGTGTAAACATCATTTCTGATACATTTTGACAGGAGACATTCATCAAATTAGCCCATTCTTCCAAGCAGATTACTGTAGGAAAGCTTTAATTATTATAGTGAATCATGCACAACTCTACAACAGGAAAGAAATAATTTGTGTATTATTTGCAAATTATGCATATTCTGATTAAATTACATAATTGTTCTGTTCCAAAACCTAATAAGTTGCTTGGAAGCAGTATTTAAAAACATTGTGTGAAAGGAAATTCATTTAAGTTCTCCTAAGATATCTCATTTTACCCCTTTTCTAATGTCCTTATGGTTCACAAGGAAGGTGCTCCCTGAATATATATATATATATATATATATATACATACATACATACATACATACAAAAAATGTTCCGTGTCATTCAAAAATTAAGTGTGTGTGCTGTGCTGAGTATTTTTCAACCCTGGCTCATTGGAAAAATGTGCATGTGACATCATTTCTACATAAAATCATATTACCACTTTCATTTCTACAAAAAAATATGAACATTTTCAAAGTTAAATGTCCAGTAAGTGGCACTTTAAGCACATTAAAGTACATTACAGTACAAAAGTTTTATCCAAAACAGAATTTTGGCATTGCTATTACATTTTTTTTTCTTGTATGTATCACGCCAGTTTGTAAATGAAATGTTTGATTGAGTGGAGCTAAAGATGTTCTACTGCATTTGAAAATATAAACTCAATATCATAATTGCAATGTTGTATCAGGTGCACTACTGAGCAAATTTACTATGTAAGAAAAGCCACAAATATGGGGCTAATTATGTGACACACATAATTATAATGTCATGCACTATGGCAAAAGTGTTTTGAGGTCATAACCTAGTAATGTGCAAGAAACTATGCAATACTAGGCCTCTGTAATCATAATTTGTGTGAAAAGGGATAACACTTATTGTTTTACTGTCAGTAGAGTTCATTTCAGCTGGAAATGACAGTGAATATTATCTATGTAATTCTAGGTAAGAGCCTAAGTTGGTATTTTTATGCTGCTTGAAGTATCATGCCATTAGCTGAACAATATGCTAACACCAGTCTCAACTTTAGTAAATTGCAAGCTGAGTTTCTCACTTAAGCATTGAGTTGTAGAGTGTTCCAAATCAGTCTCTTATGAGATTCCATGATGGCTAGAATGTTGTCTTAGAGAACAGTTGCCTGTAGGCAGCGATGCAGCTCACTAGGTTTTGGAACACAGCTAATGAATGATACATGAGGTTAGTAGCCCTCCTTTCAATATTAAAGTTGCCTTCTACTTTTAGTGATTATCAGAATAACACATTATAAATGCATTGTTTCTGCAGGTCCAATGGGTTTACATGTCTCTACATCTCTTTTAAGTCTTTGATGTGTATAATCTCATCTGAGGTGTGATTTCATTAAAAATGTGCTTAATAGATAGTTTGTGTGCCTGTGTTAAAATAGAGCTAGTTGCTATGCAATGCAAAAAGTTATGATATGCTAAACAAGCATTTTATCTGTAACTGTACAATATGAAGCCAGTAAAGTCACAAAGACTATTGAGGGAAAAGAGCTCAAAATGAAAGTTCAGTTACATTGGCATCACCAATAAGGCTATGCCTTCATTCCTTCATAAATATTAAAATGCTTTCTGTCTCATTACCAAGTTTGCCCTTTTCAGTGGAAACTTTGAAAAATCCCTTGCTAGATAAAAGGGGGTTGGGTGTGTGGAATGATAAGTTTAGAGCAGAATCGAGTGTCCTTTATTGGCAAACACAAAGTGCACACACATATACCATGGCCAAGATTTCACTTCATCTATTATACAGGGATCAAGTGTGAGACATATTGTTTCACTGCAATGAGATGCGCCATCACAGAAGTGACCAATAAAATGCATTTCACTTTAAGGACCCCTGAACATGTTGTTTCCTCTGTGAACAGCTGCTGAGAGTTTTGGAATCTGTGCAGTAGGTCAGAAAAATGTCCATTCTATGCATGCACAATAATGTGACATTGGTTTCAATCTAAATGGATGCAATATGATTAGAGTCAGAAAATTCAAAAAAAAATCATGCCTTGCTTAATGAGTCCTAAGAGATATATTGCATTCATATACATCTGCCAATCTGCCTTGCTAGTTTGAAAATGTGTCCAAGCCTTCATTAATTTGAAAATGTCATGTTGGAACTAGTGATGAAAAGTTTGGCAGTTTCTGAAAAGTTGCTGAAGTAACAACTAGGCAGTCTGCTTGTGTGATATTGCTTTTTTAAACATAGTTCAATAAATAAGAAGTTCATTTTAAGTAGCATACACTTTAAATGCAGTATTGCCAGTTACTTCATCCATATTTGTTCTACACAAAGCCACAACAGAACCATTACAACACACACTAGTGGTGTTTTGTTCCTGAATGATTCTGTTTTTGAACAAAGCGGTGGAGTAAATAATTCAACGGCTCATTAATAATGACAGTCACTTGTTTTATTTCTGAGATGAGTCAGCACTTTTGACACACTCATAAGAAGTTCAGTGTCTTCGGGCTCTTGTTTTGTATTTTAGTTTGTAGTTCTGTTTAGTTCCTGTTTTATTTCCCCCTTGTTAGTCTAATTGTCTATACCTCCCAACAATTAGTCTTTGTATTTATACCCTTGTGTTTCCGTTGTCTCTTGTCGAGCTTTGTTTTGTGTAAACCTTGCTGGTGAGCCTTGTGTTATGGTTCTTAGTCAGGTTTAGTCACCCTTTGCTTCTGTTTATTTTGGCATTTTGTATTTTTGAAAATAAAACTGCTCTATAACTCTACTTCATTGCTATTACATGACATGATTCCTATTGAAATGACTATTTTGGCTGTGGAAAATTTACTGAACACTGGTAAATGTGAAAAAGAATATCTGAAAACTCCCCACTACTTATACACAGACTGGCAGTCTGTCTGGAACAAACCAAGACAAGCAGAGTGATACAAGCAATACAGTTTTAGAAATATGTATGTAATAAATTATATATATAACATAATAGGAATACCATTCATTGTTAGTTTTCTTATTTTTAGTTTTATTTTTTGATATAGGTGGTCACTAAGAACTGTCATACAGAAAACAATGTGACAACTGTTTAAAAAATCTCCTTTTGTTTCACTGAGAAAAAAAAAAACAACAACAACAGCATATTGATTTGGAACAGCATGAGTCTGAGTAAATGATAGCAGAGTTCTCCTTTTAGGTGAACTATTGCTTCAGGTTCCCTGATTTCCCTTGACTCTGCTGTCTTCAGGCCCCACAAACCTAAGTCAAAAACTATATGACTGCAACCACGCTTTTTGTTGACAAAAACCCCTCATGAAACAAACTGCAGATGCATTTTCTCTCTTTGTGGTCTCTCTGCTCTTACATCTATGAGTGTCCATACTGACAGCTGAAGGCAACAAAACAACAGTGTGTGCATCTCTTTGCCTCTTACTCACACAAACAGCTCTTCCAGAGTTCTCATGTCTCTCTCATGGGAATCTATCTTCTCATATCAAAACAAAGGGTATTCATCAAAGGTCTGCCTCCTGGCTGCCACATCAAAACAACATAAGTGATAATAAAAAGCAGAAAATAATGTTGCTGCCAACAGTACAGAAAGCTTTCTGGCTTGTCTGCATAAAGCCGGTGATTTCATCTCATTTTGTTTTTCAAAACCTGCTCATAAACAAGAGATGCATTGTTGTTATTCCATCAACTAGTCCATCTATACATAACACTGCAAACAAAAGGGTGGCTGCTAGAGTGACTCTTCCCGCTGCAACCACTGGAGAGAGAGAGAGAGAAAAAAAAAAGGGAAAATCTGTTTGTTGTCTGTTGGTCCAGCATTGGTGTGTTTAAAAGTTTTTTCTTGCTATTTGGTACTTCTCCGATCAAAGCAGCACATGTCCTTGAAGCCAATGTCCTGTTATGACCTCTGGTAGACCACATCATTAATCAACATGTTCAATCTTTATGAACAGAAATCCATTGTTAGAAGGGAGGAAGGTCACTGACTTGCTTAGGCTACATATCATTGCTAAATATTACCAAGAACAAACAACTGGCATTCATGTTATAATTGAACATACTGAGTTGTCTTCAGACAAAAAGTGTGTTCCATTTGACCTTAAGTGCCATGCAAAGTGGACTCCAATCAAAGGGAGCGCAGATGTTCAGTTTAAAGGGCACTGCAAAAAGCATAGGGAAAAAGCGTACATCAATATGTAACTTGTCCCATTTGAACCAATCCAAGCAGGACTCAAACCAGCCTTGACACAACAAACAGAAGTTTGACTGAAATAAATGCTGTAAATGAATGAATGAATGAATGCTTCAAGTGTCAAAGAAAACTAAAAATAATGTGCATTCCATGTACAGGAATCCAGATATGTTTTGGATTATTCATTCATTCATTCATTCATTCATTCATTCATTCTACATGTATAGCAAGCACAACAATGAAAAATATTCATAAAAAGGTTTTATTTCATTTTCTTTTATTTAATTCATTTACTTTTTTATGTCTTTTACAGGTGAAATGAGCAACTTGTTTGATTTTGCCAGAAAAGCCAGGGGTTTTGTGAATGTAGTCTGAAGATTTGGTTTTGTGTTTAATGTTGTGAGAAAATGGATTAAGTTTTCCAGAAATATGTCTTAGCAATGGTGAACAAAACTGCAGCTCTTATAATAAACTGAACATTATACTGACATCAGTATAGTTATCATTACAGTTATCATTCTTGGTGTGAAGAGACCTTTACACACTGAATTACACTGAGTGACAAAAAAAAAATAAAAATAGTAGAAGTAGAAGAGTAGAAGTACAGCAGCTTGTCACAGGGGCAGTACCCTCAAAGGGACACATTTGTACCTTCTTTAGGGTACACATTAGCACCTTGGAGTATTAATATGTACCCTTATGGTACTTTTATGAACCATTTAAGGGTAAAGAAGGCACACATTGTCTCTTTGAGGGTACTGCCCCAGTGACAAGCTGTTGTACCCCTGAAAATACAATTTTGCACATTTTTCTGAAAACATAGTTATTGTCATACAAGAGTTTGGGCACTAGCTTAAATAGCACAGCCATGGTTAACATTATCTACAAAACAAAGTCTGAAAGTCTTTAATGTAAGCAGTCACATTATTATTATTTTTTATTTATTTTTTTTGATAGTTCACTTTAGACATTCTACTAACCACAGTATAAATAACTTTGCAACTACATGTCAGTTAACTCTCATTAGAGTATTAGTAGACTGTTAGGGTTAGTAGAATAAGCTGACGTAGTTGCATAGTTACTTGTAGTCAGCAGAATGTCTGTTGGGAAACCACCAAAAAAAAAAAAAAAGTGTTAGTAGATATTAAGCAGACAGTCTACAAGTACTCTAATGTCTGGTAGTTGACATGTAGTTGCAAAGTTACATATATTCATCAGAATGTCTACTATCGGACTATCGAATCGAAGTGTTTCAGTTCAGGATGCAGAAGGTATTAGTAGTTGCTGTCCCATAATAGCAGTAGTAAAGTTCTAATAAGTTTTACCTTTATTTTTTCACAGTTACCATTGAAACTATTTGTCAGTACATTTGTGTTCGCTCAGACAGACTCACAACCCCCTCCAGCGTGTGGGGACAGGAGAGGCCAGCGTCGATGAGCACTGTGGGATCTCTGAAGATCAGCTCATGACAACACTGCGGTCTAATGCACATCATCAGAGGTCATCACGCTAGGTGCTGGATCCTACTGACTTGTTCCATTAAAGCTCAAAGAACTTCAAGTTCACCCTGCAGTAAGCTCCAAGTGCCCTCTGTCACCACAAGACAAGATATTGCTGCACAACACCGGAGGAACTGGCTTAAATACATTGCATTTAGCCCTTACTTCACTTTCTGCAGTTCCATATGAAGAATCGTCCACGGGAATTAAAGACCAAGCACTGTTTTGTTGCATTTACGGTGAAAATTGATGCGATGAAGTCTATTTTAGTCAACATTCATATAGCTGACATACTTCCAGTCTTGAAATATATTGAAAAAGTAATGAAATGGCAAAAAGCAGACTCATAAATATCATCTGCCTCCCAGAGCATTGAATCAGAGGGCTGCAGATTCAATAACCGCACTAGTTCATAGTTTGTATGATGCCTGGCTCTCTGAGGGATTCTCCCAAGACAGCGGCCAACACTAGTGGTTTCAAAAGAGCCAAAATGGCTCCATGTTTCTTGGAAAGTGACAGACCCCTTCAGACATAGGGGAGTCACTTACCATATAATCAGATTGCTTTCCTTTCCATAGAAACTCAGTACCTTTACTTCAGAGTGAATATTAGATTAGTCAGCTAGATAAAATAGCATTGGAAAATTCAACCGCTGGGTACTTAGGTGCCCATTCACCCTCTGTTTTAAGCCCTACTCATAACGGATAGAAGTTGGGACTCAGTCTGCACTAGTTCACAACAATTACAGAATGTATGTATCTAAAAAAATAATTTGCTTTTGTATATTGTATAAAGACAATGAGAAATTATGTGGACATCCCATTCTAATTAATTGATTTGGCTATTTCATATACACCGTTACTAAAAGGTCAAGCATTCACCCTTCTGATTTCTAACCAAGCACACACTACAAGACTGAAAATTGTTGTCTTTTCATATTTAAAGTCTGAAACAAGAAGCCCCAGACTGGATCAAACTTGAAGAAAACTGAGTGCTTAGAGCAATGATCTTCTGTCTTGTAGAGTGTGTTTGACTTTAGACAAACATTTCAGTAGAATGGCGGCACCAAGGAGCTCAATGACAATTAATCTGCGCTGTCATAGGATGCCACCAACAAATTGGTTTGCTGGTGTGGAAAAACTTGCAGAAAATCCAGACCTGAAACCCAGTGGACACTTTTGGATGAATTGGAGAGGCAGCTGTGAACCAGACCTCACTAAGTGACCTCACTGATGCTCTGTATCTAAATGGGAGAAAATCAGCACTATCATGTTCAAACACTTGATCATACTTTTAAAAATTACAGAAATAAAATACTTGAAATGAATATACTTAAGTGTGAAGTGAATGTAATCAGACAATTGCATGTTAATTGCAATTAAATTAAAATGTATTGAAATGTATATTAAATGCAGTTAAACTTTGTGTTTTTATGACCCACTTAAGCAGGCCTCGAGTATGTTTTCAGTACAATTATGTACATTTATAATTTCAAAATTACTTCTATTGTTTTTGACATATGGTTAACATGTACTGCTGAAAGTACTGACCAGTATTTATTGTAAACTAAAATATATAATTTCTGTTAAAACTTGCATGACATTTATTTGTAATTACACATTGATAATGATGAAGTTGCATTTCAGAACATTTAAAATATATTGACAAAATGAAATATTTAATAACACTACAGTTATAGGTATTTTAACAACTGTGCTTGCAGATAATATAATATTAATGAAATAAAAGGCCACACATGTACTTAAAGAGAGTATGCTTTCATGAACATGCTTTGACATGCTGACTAACACACTAAATCAAGTAATTGATTTTAAGGGTCACACTTAAAGGTCTTATTCTCACTATTAACTAAATATTAACTATAGCTTTTGCCTCAATGAACCCCTAATTTACAGTTTAGTTTATGAGCAGAGGAAAGCCTGCACTTGCATCATAGTACTCTCCATAATGGCACCTAGGGTGAAGCAGAGGAGAAAAATTGTTGAATAAAGTCATTATTTTTGTTTTCTTTGCACACAAAAAGTATTCTCGTAGCTTCGGAAAATTGCGGTTGAACCACTGATGTTACATGGACTATTTTAACAATGTCCTTACTACATTTCTGAGCCTTGACTGTGGTAGGACCCTTGCTGTCTATGGAGGGTCAAAAAGCTCTCAGATTTCATCAAAAATATCTTAATTTGTGTTCTGAAGATGAACGAAGGTCCTACGGGTTTGGAACAACATGAGTGTGAGATTTGGGTGAACTATCCCTTTAGAGATAATTGGTCCTTAAAAATAATGTGTTAGAGTTACAATTAAGATTTACAAGGGATGTTATGCTACATACGGATATCAAGAATCCTTCAACTTCTTTGCAACTTTGAAATGTGTTTTACAAATTTAGGGAGCAGTCTTTTGGGAAATGTTCACTTTTATATAACAGTGTTTAAGTTTTCATAGAGTGTGAAAAGTATTTTTATCTGTTCACAAAAGAAGCTCAATTTTCAAACTAGATCCACTTAATTTGTGCTTCATCCCAACAAAAACTCACCAGGAGCTCTCAAAGGCTGTGAATTAGTATGGTCTTGGATTCCAACATACGTGTTTCACTGGGACTCAGAGATGGCTTTAGTGTTTGTTTACCAGCGGCAGGGGGTTTTCAGTTACAGCTACGCAATGATATTTGGATTTCATAGCTACCCAACAATCTCCCTGCTGGAAAAAGCACCACTGGACTAGTGACTGTCAGGATTGATAATACTACTATTTCAAACTTAAGGGCCTTTTAGTTGAAGTTTGGTTGTAAAGTAAGTTTTTGGTAGTATCTGTCATTTTAGCATTATTTAAAGGGATAGTTCACCCAAAACCTGTATGAAAAAAGAAGCTATTTTGCAGAATGTTGGTAACCAAATAGTTGCTGGTAGCCATTGGCTTCCATAGTATGGACAAAATACTATGGAAGTCAATGGCTACCGTCAGCTGTTTGGTTACCAACATTCTTCAAAATATCTTCTCTTATGTTCAACAGAAGAAATAAACTCATACAGGTTTGGAACAACTTGAAGGTGAGTACATAATGAAAAAAAAAAAAAAAAAACGGGTGAACTGTCTCTTTAATGCATCATGCACATTCAGTTGCTCGTTATGTAAAGATTTTGGCATGTAATTTCAGACTGATGGTCTTACAACTTGCCTTTTTCTCGTCAGAGCAATAAAGTCTGTTCCTTTAACGGCTTTTTGTAATTGTATTCAACTATCTCCCTGGATCCCTCGTGTACTGAGAACAATCTGAAACGCAGACCTTGTCAGCTTGATGGATTGATTCACTCTTGGACGGTGTTGGAAACGAGACTCTCTCTCTTCCTGGCTTGAAATCTCTCAGCTGACAATTTCTGTGTGAATTCTCACAGTCTATAAATGATGCTGTCCTTTATCCCCTTTGTTACCTGAGAAATGGAAGAAGTGTGGCCTCATCTGAAAGGAAAATGTATTCTGTCTGTTAGATTCTATCAGTGGGATGTAAAATGGACTGTCCTCAGTGAACAAAGGAATTAGACAATTTATATGCCACAACTAAGTCCTCAGTAAAAATAGTCTGTCTCAATGTGCTAATATATCACTATACTCCTAGAATATGTACAGTTTTACATAAGGACTAATTTTCTTGGATTATACACATATAATGTTAATGAAATGGGTTCAAAATTCTGGCATCATCATTCACCCTCGTGCTTTCGAAATTGATTGATTTATTTATTTTTTTCTCTGAAGATTTGATGCTATTGATGTGTTGCCATATTTGATTTAGGTTCTGTATGAGCTAATCAATGAATTACCACTTAAATGTACCTCTGTTCATAAAATAAAGTTCTTAAATCTATTCACAAGACTTGGATTAAACCACTTTACTTTTAGGCTGCCTTATGTACGCTGAAAGAAAATATAAAAATTATAACATATTAAATTTATAACTGGTTTTCTTATATATATATATATATATATATATATATATATATATATAATATTAATAATAATAATAATAATAATAATAATTTTTTTTTTTTTTTTAATGAATGAGTAGAAGTAGCTTTTTAAGATAATAATTGCATGTTATTACTTTTTACGGTGTACTTTTTGGAGCTTGCAAATTTTGGACCTTATTTAACTTTATGGACAAAAAAAATTCTTTAGATATCTTCTTTTGTGTTCCACAGTAGAAAGAAAATGCATGTAGCATATGGATGGGAAAATGATGACATAATTGTCATAAAATAATCAAAATAGTTCAAATTTAATAAATAAAATAGTTGTTATTCTTCACTTTCCACACAGTTTAAACTCAGCATGAAATTAAAATTTCATAACTTGATCTTCCAGGGAAAACAACAGACTTCTCACGGACGTCTCCCATCACTTAATCCACATAAAACTTGCAATCAACTGCAAGCTTGCATTCATTTTTGAGATGCCCACTGTCCACACCTCAAAATCTAATCAGCAACCAATGAAAAACAAACAAAAACAATTCCCCACCCTATATATATATATATATATATATATGTATTATTATTATTATTTTTATTTTTTCTTAGTCGGGTTTTCTGTGACTGGAGCTTTCTTTTGCTTTGAGTATACTTTAGGTCTACAAATCAATAGAAGTCTTTGAGCAAAACTTATAAAAGCGGTCGTGTCAACAATCCCAAACAAATCAGCACTAAGGCTTCTCCTATTCATCGTGAAGTGTTTTTTGCTGTAATCCAAATTAAATAATCCAGTCCCTGAGCTGTTAGGGCAGTGTGGAGAGAGCAGGGAAGGTATTGAGATATAAGCAGTAGCTCCAGTCGGGACTGTAGCCCAGTGCCACTGTGGTCAATTAAAGCAAACCACTATAGGCCGCTGTGTGTAGAGCTCACATCACAACCTTCTCTCAACAGAGCCAAAGGTAACACCAAAAACACAGTGCAGTGTATAACAAAAGGGTAGAAAAGCAGACAACATATTTTGTCTTCACCATTGAAAACTATGTCTACATACCACCTAAATTTTGTAATTTCTCTCTAATTTAGTAACATTCTTAATTTTAGGACTATAGTCTGATATAAATTGCATACCTCTGCTGTGATGTTATATTGGGATTTGGCTCAAGTATGACAAAAGATCCAAACAAGAGTTTCATTTTTACCTCCTTTGCTTCTTTACTGTTCTTATCTGCATCGCCAATGACATTTCATTTGTATCGTTTAAAACAGTAAGGAGTCTAATCTTTAAACCTTCGCAATAATGTGCTCCATATTTGAAGAATTTAAGATTTGCAATTAAGATATCACTTATCATGTGAAAGTGGAAGTTTTGCAGTCTTTTTTGCTCATCTGTAAAGAGATGCGCAGTGCATCAATAACTCTGCAAATAAGCGTTTCGCTGACCAGCTTGTTGTCTTGCGGTATAATGAATTGGTTTCACGCTCTCTCGGGTCCCGAAAACAAGCAAAACAAACCTCACACTGTTTCCTTGCAGGACTACGTTAGTTTCACCACAAGAGTTTGCAGGATACAAGGTCTCAGAGATGAAAATCAATATGTGCTAAGGCCCGGGATGGGTACCTTTTCAAGAGGTTACATTATTATCGATACAACAAAACAACATGAGCCAGGGTCTCCACTTACTGCTGGATTGCCTTTTATGAATGGTACCTTCATGTGGCCATTGAATTGCGATGCTGTGAAATGTGTTTTGTGAAAAACTAGTGATGCTAAAGGAATAGTTCAAACAAACAAGAAAGAAAATTCTTTCATTTCTTACCCACCAACACAAGTTACTTTCTTTTGTGGAATACAAGATGAGTTATCAAGTAGAATGTTTGAGCTGCTCATTCATACTCCAAACAGAAGAAGAATAATGTGCAGCCTGGTCTCATTGGTTATATGTAGGTATTTGTATGTAATACAGGTGCAAAAACATACTTTTCTGAAAAGATGCTGAAAAGTAATATTTCTCTTTCAAGTCTTCAAGTATTTATTGAAACCCCAACAGAATCTCCAAAGTATTCATTTACATTTACATTTAGTCATTTTGCAGACGCTTTTATCCAAATCAACTTACAATTGGGGAATGCATAAAGCAACTCATCTTAAAGAGGCAAACAGACACAGGAAGTGCTCGTAATGCCAAGTTTCAGGCATTGTTCCAAATAATTACAAGCCAGAAAGGGAAGGAATAAATAAAGAGAAAGGCTTTTTTTTATTATTATTTTACGATGAAGTCAAATAGTGTCAAAAGAGATGAGTTTTCAGCTGTCGTTTGAAAACTGTCAGGGAATTAGCATTCTGGATTGGGGTGGGAAGATCGTTCCACCAGCCAGGAACAGTGAACGAAAATGATCTGGAAAGTAATTTTGTGCCTCTCTGTGATGGTACCACGAGGCGTCGCTCACTAGCGGATCTCAGGCTTCTGGAGGGAATGTAGATTTGTAATAGTGAGTGGAAGTAGGTGGGTGCAGAGCCTGTGGTTGTTCGATATGCAAGTATCAATGTCTTTAACTTGATGCGAGCCTCAACCGGTAGCCAGTGCAAGGAGATAAAGAGAGAAGTAACACACTTTTGGGTTCGTTGAAGACCAGTCATGCCGCTGCATTCTGAATCATTTGTAGAGGTTTGATTGTGCATGATGGAAGTCCAGTCAGAAGGGCATTGCAGTAGTCCAGCCTAGAAATGACAAGGGCCTGGACAAGAAGTTGTGCAGCATATTCTGTTAGAAAGGGTCTGATCTTTCTGATGTTGTGCAATGCAAACCTGCAAGATCGAGCTGTCTTTGCAATGTGGTCTTTGAAGGTCAGCTTCTATTGTATATTGCAAATGTGTATATTGTGTAAATGTGTATATTGTTATTTATGTATATTGTTATTTTTTCATATCTTGTTGCTTGTACTGCCATGGCACAGAGTCTTGTACCTAAGAATTTTGGTACACTTGTGTACATGATGTGTGACAATAAAGAGATTTGATTTGAACACTTTATTTTGATGGTCCCTTTTGAGCATTCTGCTGACAATATGTAATTTTGCACCTATATGTCAACTAACTCTCATTAGAGTATTAGTAGATTGTCTGAATAATATCCGCTAACTCTTTATTGTGATGGTGTCCCAACAGACACTCTACTGAGTATAAGTAATTTTGAAAGTACATGTGAACTTATTCTAACCCTAACCCTACCAGTCTATTAATGCCCTACTAACACTCTAATGAGAGTTAGTAGATATGTAGGTGCAATGTTACTCCTACACTAAAGACTCAAGTGCTCTCATAAATATCTCCTCTAAATTTCAGAAGTGATCTCAATAACTTTACAAAGTGTGCACCAAGTCAAATGCCTCAATATGAGCTCAAACATTTCTTCCATATAATATGCATTAACAATCAAATTATTCAATTAATAATCAAGAATGAATCATAAGCCATTTATGTCCCTTTCAGCAAAGAAAGCTCTAGGGTTACATTATCTGTAGATCAGTTTTGATTAAGCCATCCAGTACATTATTATTTCCAACAACAAATTATGTGCAAATTAAGTACATAAACATTGTCCTATAAAAAGTAACATTTTCCTTATTTCTGCATAACTTCTCTTTCAATACAGCCTTTAACTCTGAATTTATGATTCCCCCCATCCCTTTATTTAGTGCCTTTCAAGTACTTGACTCGATGCACACTTTGTAAAATTGTTGAGATCTCTTCTAAAGCATTACAGGAGACAAATATGTGACCCCCAGATTATTTAGCTAATCTAAACTTTTGAGGAGACAAATGTGAGATATCCATAGTCTCTAGCTAAGGAGAAATATCTGAGCACAGTGTGTGATGTTGTTGAGATCTCTTCTAAAGCTTTAAAGGAGACAAATGTGAGACCACCAGAGTCTCTAGCTAAGGAGAAATATCTGAGCACAGTGTGTGATGTTGTTGAGATCTCTTTTAAAGCTTTAAAGAAGACCATTGTGAGATTGTTTGAGAAGCAGGAGACTCAAGCAAAAATCTCCATCCATCCATCTTAAAGTAACGTCAGTTTTGTCTAGGAGAAATATTTGAAATGTTAAAGAGATCTCACTTTTGATTTTTCTTTCCTATGGGATCATTGTTGTCTGATTCTGCTTTTCATGAATCCATACATTTTCAATAAGAGACAGATCTGCTGGCCAGTCAGTCACATCCACATGCAGAATGAGACCTGGCATTGTATTGATCTAATAACAATGGACACCAAAGACATCATCTTGCTGGCATTATACTGTATGTATCTGTACAATCCCAATATATGCCTCCATGTCAATGGTGCCTTCACACATACGCAAGTCACCCATGCCGTTTACACTGATGCACCTCTGGCCCAGAGAACTCGCTGGTGTATCTGCCTAGAGGATGTATAGATTTTTCCTTGTGTAATAGAGATTCAAGTTGCATTTCTTGATGCAGCTGCAGAATCTATTAAGTGAAAGCAGTTTTCCATAGTACCCCTTAGCCCATGTTGCTATATTTCACACAGCAGCATGACAAGTTCTCTTGCAATGCCATCTGAGGGCTCAAAGGTCACACACATTCAACTGAGGTGTCCTGCCTTGCCCTATACGTACTGAGATTTCTCTGGATTCTCTGAATCTTTTCACAAAATGATGTATGGTAGTTGGTGAAAGACCTAAATGCTTTGTGATTTTGCATTGAGAAATTTGATTTTTGATTTGGCACTTGAAATTTGGAACAAAATGGTGAGCCACGATCCAGCTTTGCTGGCAAAGACATGTCGCTCTGTATAAACCCAAACATGATACCCTGCCTGATTACCAGTTCACCTGCTTATTGGGGACTGTTTCAGAACAATTTAACTTGGATATTCTATAACCTTTTCACTTTTATTATGCCTCTGTCTCAACTTTTGCAGAGTGCGTTGCAGCCATCAAAATAAACAAAAAAAGTTTATGTTTATAAAATGCATTTAAGTTCGTCAGTGAAAACATTGGAAATATTTTAATTGTACCTTTGTCAGATAAATGAAGGTTAAAGACACATATTCTTGATTTTATAAAACGTTCCAACTTAACTGGAATTGGGGTTGTAAATCTGTAACTTAACGGTCATGAGACAAGTGAGAATCGATATAGATTTCTGTTCACAATGACTGGAGAAAATGTACAAATCATATGTTCAGCAGTGTATGAGCTTCATGAATTAACAACCTGTTTAACTGACATTTTGTTTTAGCACACTAAAGCAACAAATATAGAACAAATATTTTTGCGAAACATCTAGACTTTTGCATAGCAGAATGTTCAAAAAGTGCAATTTCCAATCTAGATCCATCTACTTTGCACTTTGTTTATTCCCAGAACTTACTGAGAGCTCTGAAAGCTAACTTTAAAGTAGTCTTGTGAATTTGAACATGTACAGTATGTTGCACTGGGAGTCAGAAAAGGTTTTGGTGTTTGTTTACAAACCGCAAAGAGTTTTCAGTCGCAACTGTCCAACGGAATTTCGATTTCTTCATAGCTCCCCAACAGTCTCTGGGCTCCACCTCATCCTCTCCCAGTAGACCTCAGAGTGCGGGTGAACACAAGCTTTAGCTCCTGTCAGGGGGCAATGGATGAGGAGGTTTTTCCCTCTAACTGCCTACTATTTCAAGGGCAACCAATGAACAAGTGCAGGGGCAATCATGCAGGAACAACAACAACAAAAAAAGAGCATATGTTCAGGTATGCACACACAGGAATATACACACATCTGTAGACATTCGCAAACAAACACACACCAAAATCGGGTATATTTTGCCTTAAGTCTACAGCCAGTGCATTGTCAATACCACAGATATGAATTTCTTTTGGGGATCAGACATTGACCTTGAACACATATGTCTCATTTTCAATTTCTTGCTCACTTTACTGCACTTCAAATAAAGCCTGGAATAAATTATGCTTTTCATTTGTAATGAAGAATATGAGCACTCTGGTGATCTTACAGACCTCCGGTGTGAATGTGATTTACTAGATGAAAAATGAGGTATGAAATAAAAGGTCGCTTTCAATATATGAAGATATTGAGCTTCTGAAAACATATTCATGCTATAACTTTCTTGTGAATTCACTCATAAGAGTGATTCGATATTAGTTGCATATTATGTAGTTATTAATATCGTCTCTGAACTTGATGGACAGTGTGTGTCATGTGCTGAACCCAGCTGAAATTAATATGTTTTGAGGCATCAAATACTGAAAGAAATTCAATTTGTTTATGAGCTCTAAGTAGCATTAGTGATGACATTTTCCCTGTTTTCAATAGTGAATGCACAGGGGCCGATTAGAGAGTCATGAAGCAGCACTTACATAAGCACTGCAGTTGAAATCCACTTAGGAGGAAGAAGTCTGGCCAGTGGTTTTAAGCAGTTATGGTGCTCTAAATCAAGCATTCTAGAGGCACATTAGATTACTGTCCGATTACTGTGGTGCCTGTCTGTTGGATTTGATTGATGTACTGTAGGTGTGTTGTCTCACACAACAGACTTTTGACTGTCAACACAAGTCTGGTCCTCTGTAAGCTTGTTTTGGCCAAGAACCGCCAACACAGAGAGGAAGAGGCCTTCTGACCTGCATGTAAAACAAAAAAGAACATTTACAAAAAATGTTTTATAAAGAACTGTTCGTGCAAAGGAAAGGTCACATGAATGGTTCTTCATGGTGCCACTGATGCCAATAAAGAACCTGCCTCAGAAATGCCTCAAACAAAACTACATATTGCTTGAAAGCAAAAACTTTATCAAATTATGTTAATAGATCTTCCTCTAATGTGCTAATTGTAGCAGGATTGTACCTTATGAACAACCTTCCTAGCTGAATACCTAGCTGTATGTTCCTGTATGCAACTCAACTGTGTAAATTATGGTGTCAGTAATATTAAGGTCATGGCTTTGATTTCCAGGGAATACATGGACGAATAAAATTAATATCCCAAATGCACTGTAAATTGCTTTGGATAAAGTGCCCAGGCAAACGAAGACATGTAAATGATAAAACCTATATACTGTATCTTGACTCTAGAATACTTCATAAAGTCAGCCGTTTAGATTGGCTGTTTGCTGTAGGGGGGACCAGGGCAAATTGTCAGAGTTTTTCCTCCAAAGAATATTGTTTTAGTATAGGTTTTAGTATAGGATCATAACTTAAAGATTTTACTACAAAACAGCTTTTAACTCTCTTAGCCTCTTCATTTCTGTGTCACCTTTTCGGTCAAAAGTGAACGAAGCCTTGAAATGTATAACTTTTTTATTTTCTTCAGGAAAATGAATCTAATATATTTTTGTTCAATAATATTTTTTTAAATTTTTATTTAGAATTTTGTGGGAATTTTATGATACTATGCAATATTTATTACATTTTTATGAGCTTTTTTTTTTTTTTTCGTATTTCCAATTAATTTTCTATGTCAGTCAATTGACAGTGAAGGTACCAAGTGTTACTTTTTTATCTTTCAAGGGTTTAACATATCCAAATCATGTCCATGATTTTTTCGTGTGTTCACATAGCTGATGTGACGAAAGTCACCAAGTGTCATTTCATTCCGATGAAGCAAAAACCATTTAAAAATTTCAAAATTTAAAATGTTTGTTCAATTAGACAGCCTTAGAGGCTTTTCTGTTCAACTTAAACCATAAAATATTGTTTGGAAAAACAAACTCTATTCTTAAAACAGCAAAAATGTAAAACCTTTATAGTTGCTGAGATACAGACCTTCTGACAGCTTTCCTGTGTGACAATAATCTGCCAAATCTCAAGATGTGGGCTGTCAGAATCTCTTCTTCTACAGTCAACCTTTGCCAACACAAGAAAAAAAAACATCAAAATATAAATTTTGTTTGATGATCTACGAGACAAGCTCTGTCCAGCCTTCACTTTAGAACACTTTATTAAATGTGGATATAAAAACGACCCCTAACAGTAGATGACTAGATATAAAATCAATCAATGTTGATGAAAAATTCAAAATAACACAATTCAGATGTCTCTTCTCTACTTGCAACAGATATTAAGTCAAGTATATTTCCTAGCGAACTGTTCTGTAATCCTGCCCAGCCAACTATATTAACATGTGCTCTGTATTAGTTTTGTTCTCAGTCAAGATATTTGTATTTACAGTTATTCGGGAAGGGGATAGATACAGCTCCCCTTGCTCGAATAGGTAATTGTCTGTCCAGCAGGGTATTTTATCACACTGTTTGCTGTTCAGCACTCGCCCATAGTTTTAGAGTACTCTTTCAATCTCAGAGGTAATAAAAATGGCACTCAGTCCTTTCCAACAATCAATTACCCAAAGACGCAGAAAGTTGTGAGATTTACCATTCTCAGACCCCCTCATAAACCCGCTGTAAAGGCTGTGCACAGAGCTGATGATTCAGTCTTCGTTCGGCCACAAAGCTGAGAGAGAATATTGGCTGATTAAGTAGATGAAATAGTTAGTATTTTGAAAGGGAACGGCTGTGAAAGAGGCAATGATATCTCACTCCCATTACCCATGGAGGAGAACGGCCTCTAATAAAAAGGACTCTTGCATTTATATAGTCCTGTTAGTTGTTCCTCAATTAGACATCTTGGTGAAATACACTATATACCACTCTGTGCTGTAATTTCACATTCCATAAAGCACGGCACTAACGAGCATGCCGTTTTTTCTGTTTTCTTTGCATTCCTTACATAACGAACGCTCTATCTTCGTTACATTTCCACTTACCTGGAGCAGGGTTGAGTAAAATAGGTTGAAGCTCACTACTCTTTATTTGCTGCCTTATTCTGCATGTAAACGATAAGAGATCGAAAAACAGGATCTTCTGAGAATAAAGCAGTTGGTATCTGGTGGCCCATGTAATTGAGGAGGATATTATAACTGCTTAACAACCTTCTCAATCACACAGACATCTAATCCATCTAATCCATCCACAGGCTCCAGTTGTTTCAATGGGACGCTCTTCCTAAAATGGGATACAAAGGCGCAGGTTCCCACTTTATTGCTTTATTAATTTAAATGAGATTGGCAGTTAAGGACATTTCACATGATTCACACCAGTATTGCCAAATGCATTGAAATCTATGGAGCAAAGCGCCAACTACAACATTATGCTCCAGTCACGCACAAGGATGTCTGTAATACCTGACTTTCTGTTTGGAGGGAATGTTAATTAAAGAATTACAGAAGAAGCAAATATGTTTTGATTAAGCAGGAAATTATAAAGGTTGAGTGTACAATTCTGTAGAAACTGTCCATGAAGAGCAGACCTAAAGTTTGTCAGAAAATAGGCTACTGCCTATTTATCCACTTAAGCAACAGGCTTTGCGACCAAACTACATTTCCAATATCAAATGTTTTTTGTAGAGCTAAAATAACTGTAAGTGGATGACACCACTTCACATATTGAATTTACAAATGTCTGCACTCACTGTCACTCTAATAATAAGGTGGATGAGACATGGAATGAATGTAAAATATAAATAAAATAAAATATACAACACTATTTCTCCAATATGTGATAGATGTAAAGCGACAGAGGGCTCCCTATTGCATATGTTCTGGTTTTGTCCTGACTTGTTTGAATTTGGAGTATTTTTTGTTTTACTTTTTTTCAAAAGGTTTTACAAAAGGTTGTGAAGCCTGATCACAGTCTAGCACTTTTCAAGCTCTCAGCAGCAATCATAGTCGTTGGGTATGACCCTTGCAAATAAAAAATAAATAAATAAAAAAATTAAAAAAAAAGCTTTGAAGCCAAACTACACTGTTGATTCCAAGCTGTATGGCAACCCTATGGATTTCCTCAAGCCTGTGTAATCTACTTTTATGTAAAATACATTTTTTGATAGATTTTATGTTCATGTATGTATGTGTTTTTATTATTATTATTATTATTATTATTATTATTATTATTATTATTATTATTTATGTTCCCATTAGAAATAGGCATAAATAAATAAATAAATAAATAAATACATAAATAAATAAATAAATAAATAAATGAAGTGTCCAGAGTGAACGGTGTTAATTGAAAGTAATGTTTCATAATTAAAATAAAGCTGAAATAAAATTAATAAATTGAGTTTCAACATTTATTATTAGTATATATATATATATATATATATATATATATATATATATATATATACTAATAATAAATGTCAAAACTCTAAATAAATCAAACAAATTACAATTAAGATGAAAACTTAAGATATAAATATATAATTTGATTCAAAATATCAATGAATGTTATAATGATATTTAAATAATACTAAAATAACACTGACACTGAAGAGATTATATATCTGATTCATATTATGGCTGTTTCAGAAACAATGGTGAGTTGGATCCAAGTGCAGAAGACACATTTATTTAAAAAAAAAAAAAAAAAAAAAAAGGCACTCTAAAAGTAAATCCAGGCAGAAAACCAGCTACTCAAATGGAAGGTCGCGTCCTAGTAAGGATACATCATAGACCAGTCTTTCTGAGGCTTCAAGGCTAGAGTCCTTCTCACACTAAAATGAGATGGTCTAATAAGTGCACATAGCTCCATCATAAATGTTTCTGCCCCCACCTTCATGACATGAAAATACTATTAAAATTATAAAATGTAACTGTCTGTGGTCTCCAGTGGTTTAGATTACGCACAGTTTAGCATTATGCAATTCATTTGCAACAAAATAAATGGAAACATAATACCTTCATCCATTTTTTTTTTTTTTTATTATGCAAACAAACATACTATTTACAGGTGACAAATCAAACACAAAATAACCAAGGTCAACAAAACATGCGTGACAGCCAACATGATTTGTGTGAGTGTGTGTGTGTGTGTGTGTATGTGTGTAAGTGTGACTAGGTGTTGGGGGTGGAAGTATATAAACAAAAAAAATGATAAATAATAATAATAACAAAAATAAATAAATAAAATACAACAGACATAACAATAGTAAAAAACCATAATAGTAATGATAACAGTAATAATAATAATAATAGCAGCATTAATAACAAAAATTAGAGGATGGAGGGTGAGGAAGGTGATAAATAATAATAGTAATAGTAGCAGCAATAATATTAATAAATAAATAATAGCAATAAAAATAATAATAGTAATTAACTCAATTAATCAGAAATGAGGGGAAATTTGGAGGATCAGGGGCCCGTTTCAGAAAGGAGGTTAAGTGAAAACTCTGAGTATGTTAACCCTGAAATCAGGGAAACTCTGGGTTTTCCGTTTCAAAATGGGAGGTTTGTCAAACCCGGGAAAGCAGGATAAGTCAAGCCCGTTTCTGAAAGAGAGGTAACTTATACTCAGAGTCAGTTACCGTGGTAACTTACTCTGTGAACCTAACCTGGTCGGGAGCAGGTTTTCTTCGGTAAACCCAGAGTTTCTTTCCGTCTCCTCCCCCTTTTTAAAGTGATAGCGAAGTTTAAATATCTTATTCATTCATTCACGCTGCAAAATTGCTTTTCTTACTGAGTATTTTTGTCTTATTTCAAGTACAAATGTTTAAAAATTCTTAAGTTAAGATGCATTTTCTATAGATGAAAAATGATCTAGATATTTAGTCTTGTTAAAATATAAAATTGTTCTCCATAGGGTAAGAAAAATAATCTTAATGCAAACGGAAACAAGAATAGGCTATTTTTTAATTTCTTACCACATTGCCAGATAATTTGCAAAATAAAATAAAAAAATCACTTAAATTAGTTTTTTTTCCCCTTCATGGAAACAAGACTAAATACCTTATATTATTTATTTTATTATAATTTTTTTTTACACCGTATTCATGTATATATTTGAGCGGTACCATTTTAAATGGTATTTTCTTTAAAACATCGAAGATGCAGAGCACATTATAAGTCTGCTGTATACAGATTTTAAGGAAAGTGTGCATCGGTCTCATGCTCTTTCTGAGAATTTTTTTCCTGAGCACAAATCCGTCAAAGAGGAGTTTCACAGGACTGTAGGTCAGTGGTGTAAAAATCGGTTTAAATGAGGCTAATCTGATAAATGATGTTCACTTGATAACATCTTTCTGTGACGTCTGGAAGTAACCCAATAATCAGAATTTCCTTCAGGATTTCCACTGTGGTTGGATGCATTGATGACAAGCATATCCCCACCATCGCCCCTTCTGAAAATTAAACTGATTACTGTATGAAATGGAAGGATGCCAGATGGAGGGGTAGTACGAGCTGTAACCACCACCACAGCTGTTAAATAAACTCAAACTATTCACAATTTTTTTGTCATCTTTATTTCCTAATACAAAAGCAAAAGTTATTCTTTTTACTTTTGGTTATTAGAAATCTTCCAATACTTGGCCATCTCCTCTTCATCTGTCAGTGGTGCTGCTGCATGTTCTCCCCCCTTTTTGGGATACTCTGCCTTCTTGCTGTCGACAAGTCAGTTGTTAATTTTATTACTCTTATTAAGAAATGTAACAGGTTGGATTAGAGAATATTTAATTATGTGAAAAGAGTGTTAGACTATGTGGAAAAAGCTGGAGTGCATTGAAATAGACATTGAATGATATTTAATGTCAAATGTTTGTAAAGTCATTTAGCCCACACCCACGAACCGTTCATGTTTAAAGCTTTACCTTGATTGGAGTGTGTTTTTATACTTCATTTTTAGCTGCTGCCACGCTCTTGTTTCTTTTTTCTGTCTTTTTCCTTTTTTTGGCCATGGGATACCATTAAAATGAATATTAGTTCAATAATTTACAGTTTTCATCTCTGATATTATAACAGTTATTAAGTTATTGACAGTTATTAAGAATTAAAGTTACGCATTGACGGAAGTACGCGTGCGGACGCCTGTTTGGCGGGAGCTGTTCCCATGGTGAATCGTAATTTCGGCGCTCCACTGATCATGACTTTTCATAGTCATGGTGCACGCGCTTAACTCAGAGTCAACCTACTTAGAGTTGAGTAAACTAACTCAGTTCAGCTGTTCTGTAACCAAAAACTCAGAGTTTCCCATCTCAGAGTAAGTCAACTCAGAGTTCAAGTTTAAAAGCAGAGTTGGTTGAACCTCCTTATTGAAACAGGCCCCTGGAAGAGGACAAATAGTAATAATAATAATAATAATAATAATAATAATAATAAAAATAATGGTAGTAATAGTAGTAGTAATGACAAAATAACAACAACAACAATAATAATAATAATAATAATAATAAAGCTATAAAGAGTAAGATATTGTAAGGCTGCCTCTGGGCCCTCCGTGAGCAAGGCATAAATTAGGCCCAAGGCGAGCCATCAAGGAGAGGTGCTGCAGGGCACAAGGACCAAAGTCCCACCCCCGGCCGCCATTCACATGCCATGCTTACCCTACATATGCATATGTATTGTTGAGTGTATGATGCATTAAAAAAGTGTATGATGCATTAAAAAAATCTTTTTTTTTTTTTGTTGCATGACATAATGAAATTGGGCATACTCAATAGCAATTCATTTTCATTTAATTATTTTTGAGTGCAAAGGATTGAGGGCAGTTGAAGGACTCGAAGGATACACCCGATGTGTCCTTCAAAACAGGCAAATTGAAGGACACAAAACAAAGGCTGCCTACTAAGGAGCCTTCAAATTAAGCTGTCCTTCAACGGACACAGCCTACAGACATGGCAGCCTAGACATGCAGCCTTACTAGGATGCATCCTTCAGTTCGAGAAGCACCCAGGGACTAAATAAACAAGGCAGACATAGTAAGTAAAACACAGGAACGATAAGAAATACATATCAAAATAAGAGTTCTAACACAAAACAGGGAAACACAAAAAAAAGTGCTAAAAATTGTTGAGAAGTGAAACAGAAAATGAGAAAAATTGAAAAGTCCAATGAGTTGGTTTTATTCCAAATAAATATTATGTAAAGATACAACTTGATCTATTTACAACTTCCAGTTTCCAGAAGGCAATTTCTGAGAAGTCTTGAACTCAGCATTTACTCAACTGCAAGTTTTCACTGTTTTCTTCAATGCAGCCTATGGCATCTGTGTTGAGTGGTGCACCGAAGCCTTGACATGCGAAAGGCCCTTGAGAAGGTTACCATTACTGAATTACAAAAGAAATCTCACAAAGGAATTGGCTTATCTTCAAAGTTTTCTTTCTTTTTGTTATGTGAATCTCTGGAAAAAAAAAAAAAATCTTACAGATTCTGAATAAAGGCCTTATAAAACATTTTATCAAAGCAATTTAAAAAGTAGAGAAGAGATGTTAAGAGTTGCACAAGCACTAAAACCAGCTTTTACATCCCCACTCAATTCTCCTAGTGTAAAACTTAAAAACTTTTAGTGGCTCAGATCCTTTAGGAGATCAAATCCTTTCGTTCCTACCCCGCTTAATGACAAAGCCGACCGGCTCGCAGGGAACCGGCCAAAGACAGAAGCGAGTGGAAGTGGAATGTGAACTTCTTCGAAAAGAGCGGGGGCTCCTGACTCCAGGCCCTGGGATTGATGGATCAGAGATGTTCATTCATCACTCACTGTGTTCTGCCAACTACAGGAAATCATTGAGAGCAGCTTGCGTTCGGGTCAGCACTTCTGTGGACCGGGATGATACAATTCATCAAGTGGAGGGACCCACAAGTTATAGGTCAGCACGGCATTGTTTCAGCATGAGATTGAGGAATCAGTATCTAGCACTGAAATGTAGGTGTTCCCCTGTGATGTGTTCATAAAAGCAGAGAATGAGTTGTCCTGGACCAAGCTCAGGAGTTATGGCCTTTATCTGTGTAAAGAGAACGACAGAGATATTTTACTCATTGGATGTGTTTTTGGGGAAATAGATGCTGATTAACTGAATAAAAGTGCACTGTGCTGTGGAGTTTTATTTAGAAGCATATTGTCCCATTTATTACAGCAATATCACACACCGATATACATCCTTAACGCACTACTTTTTCAGTGTGGATACAAGTTATTGCCTGAGACTGTGACCGCATGTGTGAGACTTTCAATTCATGCTGTAGGTAAATAACTAGACTGCAGTAAATGGTATAACTACTGTATATGTGCTACAAACCAATGTGTTTATGATTTAGGGTGACCAGATGTCTCAGTTTTCTGAGACAATTCCAGTATTTGGTGACTTGTTGACTCCTGGAGCTGATTTACCCCAGAAATGTTTTACAGCACCCCATATACACATTGCAAAAAGCCCAACCAATAATCATACACTGATTGTTTTCAACAATAGAGGGGGCTGTGAGCTACACCAATTACTTAGTCATCCACTGCTACTTTGGCTGTGAAGAGCTTTGGGTGCATTTCCCAAACAACGACTATGGCTGGGCGGACTGCAGGATCCATAGATATGTATAAGTAAGATGCCTTATTAGTGGCTGTTATATGGGCCGCTATACGAAAGCCGTCCTGCTTGGAACGGTCCAACAGTCCATCATAGTTATACACATATATACATATACACACATGTATAAATATCTATATCTCTAATAAACTAATTGATTTTTACTATGAGTAACGACACACTGACTGTTCCAAGATTTTGGATGTGTATGGAGCGGTCGAATGTGGCATCTACCTGTACATATCTGTGGAAGTATCGATATATCAGTATTGATGCTGTGTCAAAATATCGATACTCAAATTAAAAGTTGCTTTTCAGGGCTGCTTTTTGCCAAAAGTATCACAAGAAACCACTGCCATCTCTTCGATCAGCTTGGGCATTTGGGAAAGGCAGCACAGAAAAATGTTCATCAGAGGGCAGAAAAGCATAATATGGATCCATTAGATCGAGTTATTTTACAGTAAACAAATCATGACAACTTTACAATAACAAATCATGACAACTCTCTGAAAGTTTTAGCATGGTGACATGCATGGCAATTTTAATGTGTCTGGTCTTGGCAGAATAGATTTGCTACACTGCTGTGGCAGATCAAGCACCAAGACTTGCTACTGCCAATACATCCACAGACATGCTGTTGTGAGCATGTAGGAAATACTGCTGCTGCACATATAACATATATAAAATTACACCCATATATAACATACATGAAATTACCCAATAGCAGATCTATACAGGAGGAGCTGGGGAAGGTGGAGGGTTTCTAAAGTGTACTGCAACTGCTACAGCAAACACTAGCCAAGTATTTGAATGTTGAGCAGCAGCTCATTGGCTGCTGATGTGAAAAGAAACCAATCAGCTGCACCATGTGAATAATGATCATTATGTCAGACTGATTTAGTACCTATTAGACTGTGCCATCTAGAGTTTCATGACAGAACTTTGAATTTATTTAAATTGAACATTAAAAGTTCAGATGGATGTGTTCTGTAAGTGTTGTTAATATAAACTCTACACTGTCAGAAAAAAAAAAAAAATGCAATTTATAGGTGCAATAGCCTGTCATTGGCAGTCCCTTATGAAAATAAACCATGGTCCTAATTCAACTATAGTATTTTCAGTAAAACCACAATAATCACAAATCTACCATGGTTACTACTGCAGTAATAACATTTTAACTATGCGTAAACAAAAACATAATCTATCAATCTGCAATTAAAGCCTGCAAAATGTTTAAATGGCTTTTTTTAAAATATACTGTACAGTAAAGTTAAGTGAGTATCATTACTTTTGAAATAATTTTAAAGTTCAGTTTAGCAGTATCAGTATCAATACTGACTATACTGGATTTTGAAAGCATCGCTATTGTATCAAAAATAAAATACGTGGTGTCACCAACCCCCAACAAGGGGTAACTCGCTGTTTAACTCCCTTGGTGAGATGCATCACTGGAGAAACTAACCAATTCACTACTGTTTCCTGAAACCATAGAAACATGGTTGCACCTGCGTCATTTAAATCACACTGGTTCAATATCGGACTGTTGTTAATGTCAGATGCAGGTGGTGGAATAATATGCTTAATTAATTGAGTCAAGATTGCAATTAATGTCAGAATATTAATAGTTCATTTACATAAACCTTTTTTTTTTTTTTTTTTTTAATCATGTTATGCAGTAGCATGTATACTTGGTTCCTTTAGTCAGCATTCAGTTAGCTTTCTCCACAGTGTAATTTCTCCAAGATGCTGCTATAACGAACATGGCACCTGATGACTACTCAGCTATTTTTTCTTACCTGTCATTTTGCCTTATTTGATGCTTGATTCATCACAGGTTTCCTTTTATGTCATACTCAGGGGTTCCTTTTCACAATTATGCACATTCTCAATCTTCAAAAATGATATATTACAAACTTATATTTAAATGGAATTAGTATTGTAGAATATACTGCATGCTAGCTTGCTTATTTTGCTCAAGAACATTATGTAAGTCCACGTCTTACTAACAATAAATCTATCTATCTATCTATCTATCTATCTATCTATCTACATATGTCGAACACGTGGTAGTGATGTTTCATTCCTGAAAGAATTGAAATATAAATTATATGCATAATCAGTTCCTTTAACTTATAAGTATTTACATAACACACTAATGCAATATGCATTCACTTGTCATGCACATTGTTTCAAAGCTTTTTCATCACATATTAGTGTGGTGATAATTATATATGACTCCAAATAAAAGTTCTCTGTCACAATAATACAATGGCACAAAGTGGGCTGACTGTTATAAAATAATTACAAATCTGTAATGCTAAAACACTTAAACTGAAAGAACAGACATTTTCAGAGTGTTTCATCATATGTCCATATGTACAATGTTTTGTCATAGACGTCAAACAATGCCATGCAGTCAGAAGATATGAAAACAGATTTCGATGACGTAAAACATATGAGTCATTCAGCATCTGATGTTTACAATAAATGCATCAGATACGCCGAACAAGTTTTGGGTTTCGTGTGCAGATGGTGCTGTGTCTATCTTTGAGGTTAGTGGAAGTCACTTTGAACATTCTCCTTGCAGATGTTAGAGAGTTTATCCATCTGATGTGGCCTTCATTAGATACCGCATCAATGATGACCTTATTAATCATGAGGTTTTAACAAATGATTAAGAACAGAAGTGGAGAGTTTAGCTCCTTTACCTCCTCAAATATCTGATTGATGATGACTAATTAGTGAAATAACTGTGATGCAAAGATAGATGAATGAGTTATTATTATTAAAGATCTGCTCTTTTGTCTTCCTGAAAGACAGTTGATTTAGTAATTTCCATTTAGATCAGGAGTAACACATTTGTTTTAGTATATGTGAACTTTTATTATTTTCATTATGTTTCTCACACGTTGATGTAATATTCCTATATTTACCAGCTACAAATTAAAGACATATACTTGCTTAACACATCTACCTATCATTGTAACATGGTAACTCAAACTGCAATAAAAATGGCAACAAGTATATGATGTTGTTGTTTTTACAGTTTCTAATGGCTTAAAACTGATTGTTACACTCTCCTTTGGCCTCTCTTTCTCTTTTTCTTGGCTATCTATCATGATTGTTATTGCCAGTGTGGAGCATGTAAGTCAATAATTTATGACAGATTACTTTATGCCTTGAAGGTGTTTTATAATTGCAATTTAAGCTGGTTCTTAATATTACAATGAGTCATATATTAGGTCTCCAATTTCGCTTTGGCAAGCAGCAGTCAGTCCTTAAATGGAGATGATGCTATCTTTACTTCTGGAAATGTTTGTGGCTGTGTCTGAGTTTGTGTGTCAGTACATGCTCACAACAGTGCTGCTGCGTTTCTTGTCAGTTTCTGACATTAATATATGTTTTGCATCATTTCAAAAATGCACTGACACCTAAAAAAGATATTTTTTACATATTTTGGAGCTACTCGCGCCTCCTAGTGGCGTATTATCATTAGAGCATCTGCTTTTGTCAATGCCAGAGTTCCTTTAATTACAGAACCTACACAGAGATAATTTTTCCTTCTGTTTATTTATTCTCAAAAGCAAACATAAACAGGCAACTGCTGTTTTTATGTAATTTTCTCTTCTTCTTCTTCTTCTTCTAAATAATAATAAATTAAGGATAAAAGGTCACACTATCATACGTAAATTAAACAAAAAAGCATACAGAAATAAGGCCCGTTAGAACATGCAGAGCAATAGTTCATAAATATACATTAAAAAAAATAAATCAGTAATTAATTAAAATCAATGAAACGTAAAATACAACACAATGTCAGATAAAAAAAAATACAAAATAAATAAAAATAAAACAAAAATGTAATCAATTCCATCTTGAAACAGCATTTATCAAAAACGGATAAATGCAAGTATGTAAATAGTAATAACCTGTATAAGATAACGTTGTTGACTAGGAAATGAAACCATCTACTCACTCAAGAGCGGTGACGTCGGAATTCCACGCAGAGCTCACACACTCTCATCCAGCACACACACACACACACACACAGGCGCGCTCCTGGTGGGAGTGAGAGAGCAAGCGCGGAGTCCATCTCTCTCACTCTGAAGCTCGCTCGCGTAGCGCTCAGTTATCCCGCGCATCACGCACCGTCAAGTTCACTGTCGCCATGCAGGATCACAGGCGTAAAGTTGCTTTCGTGTGAATATCTCTCGCGCTGCAGGTGAAAGGGGACAGTTTAAGCTCCGAGACTCAGAACTGTGGTGGCTCGGCTGCGCTTTAAACTGCTGCATGAATGCTTGCTCATTAGTCCGGGATTTCACTATCACTGCGAGGGACGACGATGCGTTCGGTCCAGCGACGGTCACAGTGCGCTCGGTGATGGATGTCTTCTCTATTCCGCCTTTTGGGATTTAAGGAGGGTCAATGGAGAGCCGTGCGCTTCTGTGCGCCTTTTGAAATCTTCTTTGGGGCTGTGCATGCCTGTTTTGAGATTTGCACATTAATGCTGGGGCTTTCGGCATTATTGCTGTAAAAATGCTGAACAACATTCTCTTGCTGAGCGTTTTAACAGTCACCAGTTTCCCTTCAAAGACTGAACCTTCATAAAACTTCCAGACATTGCAAGAACCGGTGCTCCTGCGAGGAAAAGGAGAACGCATTGAATATCAATTGTGAAAACAAGGGTTTTACCACGGTCCAGTCATTCCAGCCTCCGCAAAACAAAATCCAGCCAACTGTTTCTGAATGGAAACTTTCTCCTGGGAACAGCCCGAACCGGAATTCCTCAATTATGGTAATGTAACGTCTCTTCATTTGGGTAATAATGGCTTGCAGGAGATCAAAAGCGGGGGCATTCAGTGGGTTAAAAACTTGAAGCGTCTCCATCACCAATAATAATAACTTGGAGATCCTGAAGAGGACACTTTTTCTGGTTTGGAGAGTTTGGAGTATTAAACATACATTAATTAAGACTATCAGGTTTAGTAAAATATGAGTATGGTGTAATATTTTGCGAAATGCTCCTCTCTAGACTTCATTTCTCTAGTGAACTAACAAGATGTGGACACCGATGACTTGCTGAGGTAAATGAAATGCTACGTGACATTTTATTTCCACGCTATTTTGTTGATGTCTTTCTGCGGTTGAAACACTGATTGAGCAATTACATGAGGCATGAGATGTTCTGTCATGTTTATTCGCGTTAAAACTAGTAGTAAAGACTAAGGAATGATCGCGTTCACTCGCGCTCCTCTCTGCCATTTACACTGACTGCGGTGCGTTACGGCTCAGACACGGGAAGCGGAGCTGATCACGGCCACTCTAGTCAATGCTTGTGTTGGGTTTATACCAGCATGTTTCTGAAGCATCCCAGAAGCGGCTCTCTGAGGCGTTTATACAGCGATCTGTCATGCCACATCAAAGACTGTCAAAACGCCATTTATTTTTTCCTGAGAAAAAAAAAAAATACTGTATTGTTCGGTACACATGTGCTACACACAGGTGAGTGGGCTATACAAACCACCTGTAGTAATGCACTCATCCCACTATATGCTCACTAGACACTTTCTATAAACGCACTCCCTGCTACAAAAGACTCAATAGGATAATACAGTGCCCTCCACTAATGTGGCACCCTTGGTAAATCTGAGCAAAGGTGGCCGTGAAAATAAATCTGCATGTTTATCCTTTTGATCTTTCACTCAAAAAATTCACAAAATTCCAACCTATCATTGAAGTAAAACAATTGAAAGCGGGGAGAAAATCCCATGATGAAATAAATGTTTTTCTCCAATGAATGTTGGCCACAACTATTGGCACCCCTAGAAATACTTATGAGTAAAATATCTCTGAAGTATATTCCCATTCATATTTACATTTTTAGCACACCAGGGTGATTAGGAGCATGAAAATGTCCAGCCATGACTTCTGTTCCACAGGATTATAAATATGAGGAACACAAATGTCAGCTTCCCTTAATCATCCATCACAAGGAGTAAAACCTAAGAATATAGTTCTGATGTGCAGAACAAGATTGCTGAGCATCACAAATTAGAAAGTGGCTGTAAGAAAATAGTTAAAGCATTGAAAATCCCCATTTTCATCATCAGGGCAATAATTAAGAGGTTCCAATCAACTAAAAATGTTAAAAATCTGCCTTGAAGAAGACGTGTGTCTGTATCGTCCTAATGCACGGTGAGGAGGAGAGTTTGAGTGGCTAAAGACTCTCCAAGGATCACAGCTGGAGAATTGCAGAAAATAGGATGAGTCTCGGGGTCGGAAAACCTATATATAAAAAAAAAACAGCCCCTACGTCACCACATGTTGTTCGGGAGGGTTTCAAAAAAAGTCTCCAAGCTCATCCAAAAACAAACTCCAGCATATTCAGTTGTCAGACACGACTGGAACTTCAAATGGCACTGGCTTCTATGGTCAGATGAAACTAAAAAAAAAAGGAAGAGCTTTTTGGCAGCAAACCCACCAGATGGGTTTAGTACAAACAGGGATAAAAAGTACCCCATGCCCACGGTTAAATATACTGCTGGATCTTTAATGTTGTGGGCCTGTTTTTCTGCCGGAGGTCCTGGACAGATGCATGGCATCATGGATTCAATCAAATACCAAAAGATAAAAAATCTAAGCTGACTGCCTCTGTTAGAAATCTTATAATGGGCCGTGGTTGGATCTTCCATCAGGACAATAATCCAAAACAAACATCAAAATCAACACAAAAATGGGTCACTGAGCACAAAATGCAGCTTTTGCCATGGCTGTCCCAGTCCTCTGACCTGAACCCTGTAGAAAATGAGTGAGGTGAACTGAAGAGGAGAAGCACCGTCATGGAGCTGTGAATCTGAAGGATCTGGAGAGATTCTACATGAAGGAATGGTCTCTGATCTCTTATCAGGTGTTCTCCAAACTCTTTAGGCGTTACAGTAGAAAAATCAGGGCTGCTATCTTGGAAAAAGGACATTGCAATAATTGTGGCCAATATGAACTAGAGAAAGCATTTATTTCACAATGAGATTTTCCCTGCACTTTCAATTGTTTTACTTCAATGATAGGTTAGAATTTTGTGAATTTTTTGAATGAAAGATCAAAAGGATAAACAATGCAGATTTATTTTCACAGCCACCTTTGCTCATATTTACCAAGGGTGCCAGTATTAGTGGAGGGCACTGTATATGTTTACTTGAGCATTGCACTACAAAATCTTGCACTGTGCGCTGCTTCCCACAAAATCTCTCTTCTGCACAACAATTTAATGTACAAAATATATGTATATCTTTTTTGCACAGTTTCACGTACAAATATCTCTTCTGCACAATTTCATGTACAGTATTTATGTAAAGTTCTTGTATAGTCTCAGTTTGTGTATGTGTAGTCAACTATGTATAGTATTTATAGTATATGTATAGTCAGATGGTTAACTGTCGTATAGCTCTATTGTTTTTCTTATACTTGCATTGTTGTATGTTTATCTTATGTTTAACTAGTATGTAGCACCGTGGTCCTGCGAGACACGGCATTTCGTTCCACTATATGTCCACACATGTAGCAGAATGACAATAAAGCTTGACTTGACTTGACTACCATTACACCCCTACAAGTGACACATCAGCGTAAACCTTATTAACTATATTTGTTAATGAGACATTTCGTGGATGAGTAAATGGATGATTTTTCCCATGTTGAACTATGGAATTAGCCTTTTTCACAAGAATCGGAAATTACGTCAGCGCAGGGTAAAATTAGTTCCGTTACAGGTCTGCGCCTATTATATCAGTGTGCCCTTTTCTCAAATAATGCTTCTTACCTTTTCTGTTTTGTCTGTTTTCCAAGTTGTTGTTATATAATCTATAAAGAAATAACATTTTACTTGTTTGTAACTGATATGGCCACTCAGACCGCTGACTCGTGAGATAATGTGCTTAACATTGCGCTGGATGGTTTCTATTCTCTGTCTCCGGCAAAGTCCCTTTTTTAAATAGTCTTTGATCGCCGGTACATTTGAGCGTATTATCTCAATTTACTCAGTCATTTCCCTCAAATCACCACATCATGATAAATTACTTCAAAATGACAACATTTATGACCAGATGCACATTTTTCCAAGAATTAAACAATTCTCAGTCCGGTTGAAGCATATTAAACTCAACACAACAACGTAATCCAGATAGAACAGGAACAAAGCCATGAATCCGAGTCATCTCTTGTTTAATATGTATTTCCCAGGGCACATTATACAACGTACATTTACTCCATCACATTAATGCAAAGGAGAGCAAATAGAAAATACAACATTACTTTAATAATAATAATAATAATAATAATAGCGAGAAAAAAAATCACGTGGAGAGTCATAATGCACAGCCAGCACCAAACGGACAGAATGGCAAAGCTATAACTGAATTCTAACTGCCACCGTTTAGAATTAAACAAACTTGTATTTGTGATGACCCAAGCTGACCAAACAGTTAATTGTGAAATGTTTGCGCTTTGTAGAGTACAGTACCGGCAGTTCAAGCATTTTCATAGGATCTAATTTGTTAAAAAAAGACTTTGATTGTCGAATTCATTCTTGTTCAGTACATCGCTGTGGTCACCGGAAAAACTTTTACCCTGCAAGCGCCAATCCGGAAGTCAGGAACGCGGAAGTGTGAAAAAGGCTAATTAAGAGGTTTTTCTTTTTTTTTCAGACTGTGGCAAGCAGCAGAGTGCCTCCAGGATCATAGGGGGCAGCGCCTCTCAGACTGGCCAGTGGCCTTGGCAGGTTAGCCTGCATTACAGTGGAAGCCATGTTTGTGGTGGATCACTCGTCTCTCCAGACTTTGTTGTGTCAGCTGCCCATTGCTTCCAAGGGTTGGTATTCACTCATTCAGCTAGTGATGGGAGGAACAAAGCTTTTCAAAACTCTAAATCAACTAAACCAATTGCTTCACAAAGTGAGGCAATTAAACATAATTATCCTTTTGTGTAACCTATGCGAAAAAAGTGTTCAAATTAAATTCATTATAATTAACCTACCCTATAAAACTTATCCAAAATCAGTTAAAAACCTTCAGACACTCCAACGCTATCTCATGACCAATTTGTATGTATTTTACGAGGTGGCTAATTTGTATGAATTTGTATGTCCTCTCTCATACGATTTTGTACGTTTTCTGCTAGGGATAGGTTTAGGGGTGGGGTTAGGGGTGGTCATTCGTACAAAATCCTACGAATTTGCCACCTCGTAAAATACGAATGATTTTCCACAAAACGTACAAATTTGTATGAGCCAGGATTCAAGGTTTCATTCATGGGTTCAGATCAATGGCATCTAGCACAGAACCATTACTACTTTGAACATTTTTGAAACCAAGGTTCGAAACAGTATGACGTAACGAAGCCTCATTTGCTGAAGTCACATGACTTGGCAAGTTCGTTACAAGCTCCAAATCTCTGATTCAAAACAAAATATTTGCAAATGTTTCATAGCTTCATGAAGCAGTGTTTCAAAAGTGCCCTTCCCTAAATTCAGCACAAATTAACAGTCATGTTTATTCACTTGAAGGACACTTTAAAGGGGTAATGAACTGCTTTTTTTCTTATTTTGTACTGTTCTCTGTGGTCCACTTATAATGTTATCAAAATGTTTTCATTAAAAAAATGAATCCGTAGTAAAATGAAGTGAACAAAGGACCAAGTTCTTACTGATGTGGCACTTTATTTCATCAAATAAATTTTAGTGTTTGGTTTCTAGACCTGCATTTGCCACCGTCTTCATTTACCTACTACATGCGTGAATCAGTGGGCGGGGCTAAACAAGCAGTGATGTAGAAGCAGGCGTTGATCTTCTTCTGCGGAGGCAATGTTTAGCCACACTACTAAATCATAAAGTGGCACATTCCACAACCTGTCGTTTTGGCATATTTTGGCTTTAATATAAGTGCTTCTTTAGATTAATTATAAAGTTTTGAGTTCTGAAATTTGCAAGATGTTTTTATAGCACAATGACCGCTTACATATCAAAAGATTAAGAGAATTTTGATTTCTCAGTTCATGACTCCTTTAAGCATTGAATTTAGCCTGCATGTGCATATCCCTTGGAACTGAACACACTGGTGTTGCTAATCTAATGTTCTAGAAGTTTAGCAACAGGAACTAACATGTTCAATAGCAAAAGTTTATTGTTTTTAGTTGTTTTGATTTTCAGCAAGTATTTAGAACTTATTTTAATCATTCTTTTTTTCCCTTTATAACATTTATTGAAATAAACATGATTTTTTTTTTTCTTGATCACAGCTCAATGAGGAATTCTGGAAATTGGCGTGTCTATGCTGGGACTATTTCCCAGAGTGCCCTTCAGATCCCCTACCTTGTGAAGAAGATCATAGTGAATGAGAACTACAACAGTAACAACAATGATTATGATGTTGCCTTGCTGAAACTCAGTAGTCCTGTTACCTTCTCCAGTGAGTTGGGTTTTCTTGTTGAAATAGTTCCCCCTAAAATGAAAATGCACTGCTTTTTTTCTACAGTGAAACCATTTAGCACCCATAAAGTACCACAAATATAGTATTTATGATGTATGACTCTATATATACCCTATATTCCTGATATTCTATAGTAACATTTCTCTTCTCATTCCAGGCACTGTGCAGCCAGTTTGCTTTCCTACATTTGACCAAACTTTTTCTGATGGATCAGAGTGCTGGACATCTGGCTTTGGGACAACAGAGGAGGGAGCAGGTACAGACAGATAGACAGATAAAAATGAGAATGAATGAAAACGGAAGAGAAGGAGAAATAGGACAAAGTGTAACACCATGTGTGATTATAATTTCCCTAAACAGGACAGTGTTATACAGAAGGTAAACATAGAACTTGTAGTGATTCACAAAAAGCCGCAATAATGAGAATTACCAATAAATTAAAAAGTAAAGCATCTGAACACATTACAGTCATAAATCGTAACAGTCATAAAAATGTCACAATACAAAAATAAATAAATAAAAATTCTTAATCTTCCTAACAAATTATTTTATTTTCTTTATAAAAAATGCAATCTATATAATTATATAAGAAATATTCTTAAAATATTTTTATAAAATAATACATTGAACATTTAAAACCTTTTATTTTATTTTTTTTTTTTATTCATACTTTACAGTTTGAAAATGCAGATTTGATCTTAGAAATCTGCCGATGTTACAGCTTTCAATGTCTGTTGGCTTCTTTGAAGCTTTTAGCTGACCTTGACTGTGAGCATTTCCTTTGCTCTCACAGACCATGCCTCTACAAGCCTCATGGAAGTGACAGTGAATATCATCAACACACGTCTGTGTAACAGCAGTCAGGTGTACCGTGGGGCCATCAGCAAGAATATGATATGTGCTGGTGATATGAATGGGGGCCGGGACTCCTGTCAGGTGGGTCAACCTCAGCTACTAGAGCACAAGTGACCTCAGGCAAATACATTATTCACTGGCCAGGTCTCGCCCAGGGCTTCTTTGTCTCATGACATTGATTTATTCTGGAAGGGGCAAATGCTTTATGCTGTTGTTCACAGTTCTACAACTGTTTTTTATTCAACCAAGTATGTAATGCATGATGAAATTTGCTTTAAGAACTACTTTCTATAAAAAAAAATATATATATATATATATATATATATATATATATATATATATTGGGTCAGTGATGTTACACCCAATTTTTCTGTCTTATGCAAAAGAAAAAAAAAAAACCTTGAAAAAAATGTCATCTTTTATGTATTATATATATATATATATATAAACTGTTTATATAAAATAACTTATATAAAATACTTTGCATTAAAAACTTTTTGGAAAAAAAATTATATATTTTTTAACAATATAAACTGAAAATGAGTACTTTTCTAAGAACTATTAATTTTATACTTTACTATATACTATTTTTAATAATTGTTATACATGTGTGTGCACAATGATCTGAAGTCCATGTTCCATTTACTTTCTCTCTGTCCTTGTCATTGGTCTCAGGGGGACAGTGGAGGTCCGCTGGTGTGCAAGGGGGATAATAACCGCTTTTATCTGGCTGGAATTACGAGTTGGGGAGCTGGATGTGGACAAAAACAAAGACCAGGAGTATATAGCAGAGTGACCAGCCTTCTGCCCTGGATCTACAGCAAGATGCAGGTAAGAGAAACAACATGGACAACATGGTCCAACATGAGGCCACAAAGTTTGTTAATTCATAATGTTGTTCTTTTACAACCATACTTTCACTTAACCTGTCTATATCTTGTTATCTTAGCAAGAGAAGCCCTGACGTCTCTCTTCTGTATAATGTGTCCATTCCTGAGGACAACAGTGGACACAGCGAAAAAGATGAAGGACAGAGCAATGCACTTTGACATGGGACAATGTTGCAATATATGTAGCCACAATTGGACAAAGAAAAACAGACTTTATTAATCCCACATTCTCAAGAAAGAAAACAATAAAACAACTCAACCTGGGAAAGCAGAGCTGCAGGCATTGAGGACCCTGTGGTCCCCTTCTGTCGCTGTGATTCCCTCATTCTTTTCTTTGTATTTTTACTGTAAGTTCAGGGCACAGCTGCTGAATCTGAGCCTTTGTTGCCTCTTTGTATTGGTATCCTTGCACTGATTCTACAAAATAATATTGGGAGTACTCTGAAAATATGTATTTAATAACCAAAGGGGTGTTAATTTTGTTTGAAAATCAATGTCTATGAACGAAGATAAAATGTGGTTGTATTGTTTTAGCCCATGTGAAGGTTCCGTCCTTTTCTATTTCTGATTCATACTGTTTCTTTATAAAATGGATACAGTTTGTGCTTTATTCTCTGATTGCAAAAAAATAAATAAAATAATATAGGGGAGAGTGGGGCTAGCTATGAAAAATGCTGTATCTCATTGGGCAGTAACCACTATTGCACATTCAGATTTCCAGTGCAACTCTTCATCTGAAAGAGTGTGAGGTAAGATATGTAAACACTTAATATTTGGCAACTATTTTACAATAAAAATGTTACAAACCAAGACTATCCAGTTATGCAACTTTTGTCAAATTTTGCCATTTTGAATTGAAATATATAAAGTTATTTAAAAAAAATGCAATTGAATGTGACAAGAAAAAAAAATAGAGCCATTTTCAGGGTGTTAAGCACAAGAGTAAGAGTGAATATCTTATTCTTGAAACATTCAATACTTTTTTTTCTTTTTTTTTGTATTCAAGGCATTCAGTTATGTATCTATGCAGCAACTGACTTTCAAAAATAAATCCATATTGAGAAATATTCACTGGAGTAAAAAGTGTCTCAACTAGTACCTGTGATTGTTTTTGCAGCTAACCAAATCTTGGGTAAAATATTATTGCAGAATCACCTTTGTCCCAGATGTTTCTCCTAAAACAACTTAAGATAAAAAAGAGACTATACTGACAACTGTTGAGATAGCCTACATTATGATAAAGCCATGATGTTGCTAGCATAGTTAAGATAATTTGGTCTTGGGAGAATGTTCATATTGAAATCCCAGACTTTTGATTGACTGTCATAGGTAATCTATCCAAATTTGAGTACAGATTTGAGAGCACAAATTTGCGAGGTCGCACGCTGGTCTTTTTCTCAGGAGAATCATCTGAGAAGCTGAAGAGTTCAGTAAAAGTTCCGATTTGCTTTGCATTATGACTCATTGCTGTTTAAGAGAAACAACAGAAAGATATCGCATTTGTGAGAACGTCGAAAGAAAAAGAAAAAAAACAGTATTGAATCATTTTGTAGAGTCACTGTGAAAGGCTCTGCACAGACTTTTAGATACGCTTTGAAGACTTAAAGCCTAACCAACCACTACTCGCGACCAACGCGTGCGGTGTCTCTCATTGCGCGCGTGGCGGGGCGGGAACCGAGAGAGCGGGAGAGAAGAGACAAGGGACAAACCAACAGTCAATATATTTATATCAGAAAAGAGGAGGTGAACCTTGTTGACTGCTGTACAGCATCAAACGCTCGTTTAAGTGGATTTTTATCCATTCATAACTTTTCGTTTCATCTCAAAACGCCAAAAAATCCACTTAACAGCCAACGACTTGAGAACCCTACAGTCGTGCGGATCGTGAAGCAGCGTTTGACCCACTGTTGCCCATCCACTTACAAGTACCCTTAAGGAGACGAGACGAGGTAGGGTATGAAGTCACCTATCCAACTAGGGTGTGTGCTGTTGTTGTTTTATAGTCTTAGAGATGTTGCATGATGTTTGCTCGTTATAAAGAAGGTATTTTGGAATGGCATGCGTCAAGCCTTGCTTTTACTCCAATGACATCATCAGTCAAAGTAATGTAAACATTTAATAAATGGGCAGTGTAGATTTTATTTTGAGATGCATAATGTAGTTTACAAACAGCAGAAGTGATTTCGAAGTTTGCTGAACAAATGCATGAATATAAAATGATGTAGAATGACACAGCGCGCTGTTATTGTTGCGCGAGGGTGTGTCCGAATTGCTTTGTGCGTTTTTGCCTCATTAAAGCGTTAAAATATTATTTACATAACCTCTATGCATTATTTGTGATATGTGTTGGCATATTATTATCGGAGTGATTTATGTGTGTAATAATAATGAAAATTAGTGAAATTCTTCGTCTGGAATGACAGGGGAAATGATGATGGCGCGCGAGCGGATTAGAGTTTAATTACTGAGAGGAAAATGTATCAGCGCGTGAAAAAAAAAAAAAAAAAAAAAAAATTGTGGGGAAATGAGCTTTTAGTATGCGTGCTGAAGGAAATCCACAGGTTGGGAGGGGTCCGATGATGACCACGACTGAGCTCAGCGCACAACAGGTAGCGCGTTATCTTCGGTACTGATCGATACATTATAAACGGAGGGCGCAGAGTTAAAGTGCTCATTACGCGGCGCTCTCTGGAATACTTGATTCTGATTGGACAATGGTTACATATTTCTTAGTAATGACTGTTATTACATATTTTTATATATATATATATATATATATATATATATATATATATATATATATATATATATAAGTGGAATCATATTATTGCAATTCATATCAAAATATCATGTCCATTTTTTGTAAGCAGTCGTGTAATAAGTGGGATAATGTACACAAACAAACCCCTTCAGGTTGATACAAGACAAGGTGATAATTATTATTTTGGGAAACGATTATCTAATCATCCTCGTCCCTTACAATCTATAAATTTATTAATTGCATCTTATGTCCCGCGTTTATATGATTTTTATGACGTGCTGTTATGCACTGAATGCCATCGCGTTTCCAAATAATGTCTGCTTTGCCAGAATGTCTGGGCAAGGAATTGTCCTGCCCTTTATCAAACAATGATAGCCATCATTTTCAGTTTCTAGGTTGCCATCACTATCTCTTTCAAAACTACAGCCAGCTTTCTGTACTAATAATCGTAATCACCTGACGGATACAGTTGCCATAGCAATATTTCTGCACCCTGGTAGAGGCGCGTTTGGCAGCGCGCCAATGAAAGCTTTGTTGTCATGGATACCGTTTACCCTCGTTGTGGTTGTGATGAAAGGCTGAAGGGTCTCACCTTAAATAGTCAACGATGACCTATTGTTCACAATGAAATGTTATCCAATAAACTGAAATCCTAGATCTGTCACAATCAATCTTCTGAATATAAATATATTGCTCTGCTGAAATATGGTAAGGAGTAATTATGAGTGACACTGCATTTGACAGCTGGTGTATTAATCAGTAATCATATGAGCTTACCAAAAAGAAAAGAGAGAGTATACAGTGCATCAATATTGTTTTGCAGTCTATTGTATACTAGCATTTTCTCTCATCATCACCCCCGCAGGCATTTCAGCAGTTTACTTATGCTGTATCACATTATTTCCAAATGAAAGAGATGCAATTTAGTTGATCACAAAGGGGTCAGATATAATTTTGCACATAAAAACAGAGGGAAGGAAGGATATGATAGATACAATTTATTATGATAGATACACTGTAAATAATAATAATAATAATAATAATTATTATTATTATTATTATTAAATAAATACATACATAACAATGTTAATGTGAAAACTGCTTACATGGAAAAACTATAAAAGCATATATAACAGCTAACCAATAAATTTCCTTACCATATAGAGTGAAAATTACATAAGATTTAATTCACTAGATATTTTTAATCAATTTTACTGTATAATATTATGTTTTGTATTTGTAAATTTTTTGAGCTGCTTTATAATTTACCATAAAACATTAAAAATATGTTCCTACAAGTCACTGCATATTATTATTAAGTTATTCAGTTATTATTATTATTATTATTATTATTATTGTTATTCTTTGTGCATTATAGTGTTTTCATATTATATTTTTTGCCATTTTTAGTTCATTTTTATTGCTGATACTCTGTAATTTGCATTGTTGCACTGTTGTAAAATTGTAAAGTGAATAAACTTTTTGTTTTGAGACACCTGTTTACTGTTTCATTACACCATTGTAGAAAATTTGAATTGAATTAATTTTTTTAATTAAAAAAAAAAGTGGATTATAAGGATAAATTGGTAAATATTACTTTAAAAACAACAAGGTTTGTTTGATGAACTTAAAGGTATCATAGGTGATTGTCTTCAGAAACATTTTTTGTTATTCTGGTTGAAAGTCTCTTCACATCCTGATAGCAATCATTAAGTTAAGTGGTCTAAATGTATTTATCTGTATTTATATATTCTGTGGAAGGTGTAGGACCAAGAAATGTTCGCCCAATCAAAACGCTCGGTCCGAGCGTTTTAATTGGCTTTCCTACCTGCCTGTCAACGCATGTATTTGCATACCTCTGCACACCCTGTTCGCGCAGACACGATACGTCATCGGCGCGTTCACGCACGCTGTGCAGAGAGAGCAAGAATGGCAGGCAAACATCAACAACCCAATCTTCCTTCCTGGTATTGTAGTACTTTTACTAACTGTGCTATAAAGTTTTCTCTCCGCTGAATGACACATGATGTAGCCCAGCGGTTCCCAATTCCAGTCCTCGCGCCCCCCGCTCTGCATATTTTGCATGTCTCGCTTAGTTAACACACCCGATTCAGATAACCAGCTCGTTAGCAGAGAGCTACGTGCATGAACTGTGTTCCGATTGGCATGCTCCCTACACAGTGTTCATTGCTCCCTACTCCCTGAGCAGGGGAAATCCGTTGACGTTTACTTCACTTCGGAACATTCATTCACGGATTAGCCTGCTTAGCATCTTCACACACAGACGAAACTTACTAGAGAAGTGTGACATAATATACCTCTGTAAATAAATACCATTTAAATTCACGTCTAGCACACTTTAATTGCCCTTTGTATGGAACATATATGCTTGCTTTGAACTGGACCGTTGATGTAGCCTATTGTAGTAATTTAATGTTGTCTCTGGTATTCTGCTCTTTGAGCGTGTGTGCTTTCAGGGGCGTGGCTTTGGACGGCGATTGCAGGGAGGGTGGGACATTCGCTTTCAGTGCTATCAGGCTAAAGTTAGCATTTTCCGAGATCTCCAACGGCACCTTTAAAACTATAGTTTGTAAATTGAAAAAAAAATGAGTTGCCAAATAAAAAAATTGAGTTGCCATTACTTAAAAGTTCAAGTTGGAAACATGTAAAGTTTAACAGAACAAACAAGAATAAAATGAGTTTGAAATACTTAAAAAGCTGATGCAAATAGTTGCCTCAATTTTACTGAGTAAACTGGAAACAATATTTTTTTACAGTGTGTATTACATTGTGAAATATTATATATATATATATATATATATACACACACACACATAAGGTTTCGCTTTAATTTTTAATGTTTCTTTATTAAGTTTGACATGCTGAATACGAAAAACCATTACTTTCTGTGTATCATTAACAGTGCTCATGAAAACTAAAATAAATCATCTGTTATTACTTATGCATAACAGTTACATGGTACGTGCATAATACTGAGCTACCAACAACAGTTTAACATAAACAGTTACCAAAAATGAGTCATCCAAAGCTTCAGAAGTGCACATTGGATGATTTTTGTCTTTTATGACTAGTCCCACAATGTTCTGGAATGTTACAGAAAGCATTAGAATTTTACACAATATTACAGAATGTTACAGAAACTTCTATGTTCCCATCCTTGCAAAAGCAAAGTGTCTTCAAAAAAATGCAGTACAATAATAATTAGCACCACAGCATTACAGAAGAAACATTAAAAAAGTTTTTTTTTTTTTTTTGTTGTTGTTGTTACATTGTGTTATTTTAGCATTATGTGATTGTGTTATGTGGACTCTATTTTTCATGTGGTCATCTACAGTACCCATTTGTACCATGTTATCGTAGCATTTTTAGTTGTTTAATGACCAATTTATGTAGAAATCCGGGCAAATCCTTGGGTTCACATACTTTTTCCTTCAACAAAAATATCACATTACCACTCTATGTAAAAGTCAAAGAAAATAAATATTGATCTCAACTGCATATATTTCCCAACACATTCTGCCTAAAATAGAGATGGCAACTGGCATGAGAAGTTTCTCTCCTAGCTGGTGTTTTTAGTGGGCCTAAAGAGAGCTAATTAGATGGGGAGAGAAACTGCTCCAGTTCTGGCAGAATAAATGCGTGTAAACACTTGCACTCCTCTTACACCTAGTCATGAGAGCTCTCAGCCAGCGCCAGGCTCTGTTGATGATATTATTCGCTCTCATTCATAGCGCGAGTCATATCAATGAGGTCAGATTCTCTCAGCTTCTGACATATGGTCTAGTAACTACTGCTTACACGATCAAGCAGTATTTGATGACGAAACCAGTCCTACAAATATAGCACAACATATGCACTTTGTTTGTGACTGGTTGGCGTCTTACATAAGATGCTCTTCTGTTTAAAATGTGACACTAATGGCAGAACACTCAAAAACAGAATGATGCAAGCACCTAAAACTAAAACTCAAAACTACAGAGTAAATAAAAAAAGAAATTTACATAATCTAGGCCAACTCTACCAATCCCTTACCAAAACCTGAGTTTGTGCACACAGTTGTTTGTTTGTATTTGCTACTCGTCAGTATAGAAATCCATAATTCATATGACAGTCACTGGGAGTGAATTATGTTTTGTCTCGTTCGCAAGCCGTCCAGATACAGCGACAGTCTTCCTTTTGTCCTCCAGGGAGCACAGGAAATATCTGTGGCCGACAACATAGTCTCGATTGACTTTAAGGGTGAATTACACGGGTCAGCGACCGACTGGGGAGGCTTTTACTTGGAAGGAGAAATGAATTGGTGCATCTAACTATAGCACTCTGTCGATATGTCTACTGAGGTCAGAGACTGTGTTTGATAATTAAAGCCAGACGAGTCTCATCTCCTGGTGTCCATGAGTTAACAAACTGGCTTCTACTCACTCGTAGTTCAAAAGGTGCAGAGCAAATTGATCCCAACCCTAAGAATATTATGCATCCCCAAGAAAATGGGAAATAAATCGCATACATGTATGCTTTCATACTTAGATTTTGGTGAATGGTACTTGAGAGAGCAAATAATGTGAAAAACACCTAACTTCAATCTACTGCAAAATTTAAACACTGCTCCAGTACACTGTTGACCAAAAATTAACATTAAAGGTACATTCAGTAGTAAAGAGAAACACTGCTTCGAAAGCTTGGAATCTTTAGCGAATCATTTGTTTCGAACCAGTGGTTTGCATATTTCAAACTGCCAAAGTTACTTGATTTCAGTAAACAAGGCTTTGTTAAGTCATAACTGATTCGAAATGTTCTAAAAATTCAATTTATGGCCAATCTTTGCCAACCTATGAATCACAGAGATCACACCCCCCCCCCCCCAGTGGCAAATGGTTGAATCAATGTCTATGGTTTTTACCTGATCTTAGATACATTTTATAAAGTTGTGGACATTTGTAATGATATGTCTACAAATTATTAAAGTTAGTAGATAACAGTCTCTTAATTGGCCCTTCATTGAACAAACTAAAGTTCAGAAAATTGATAAAAGAACACATTTTACATACACTTTATATTTAATGGTATTGGATGATTTTTAAAAAAATTACATTTAGTAGACTCTACTTTCAAAAAACATTTGCGGCGGGTTTATAAAAGTTGTTTTTATATGTGTTTGGCCTGAGTTTTCATTGCATTTACACAGTTTTGACCAGCAGGCAGCATCAGTGTATGATGTTTTGCATGCTTCGAAACAGTGAATTATTTTGCAAAGCAACTGATTTTAAGCTTTGAAAAGGATTGTTTTTCCCATTTACAGGGCTGTGTCTGAAATTGCCCACCCTATGCTCTTAAATAGTGTATTACGATATTTGACGATACAGCAGTTTGTCCAGCGATGGTGTCTGAAACCATAGTGGATGTCGAGTGCACTCATTCAATCCCATAATTCACCACAACGGTGAGTGTACAATTTATGTACACTCAGCAGCTAGAGAATACCCATAATGCACTGAGGGTTGTGCCAAATGAATTTCCACGTTTAGCCAGAAGATGGCGCCTGCAGCTGAATCATCCATCTATCTAGTTTCCAAAATTCTTGTCCAATGTGGGTATAAATTTTTCTTGATTGATTATTAAATAGTTGAATGAGTTCTATACATGCTAGTTCCCATTACACATCAAGCAAAAACTATGCAAAAGCGGCAGTCCCTCCGGCGCACTCAGTGTTCGAATTTGCTCACTTTTTTTAACTCGCTCCTTCAACGAGACTTTATTTGCGCTCTAATGTAGGGAATAGTGAATGAGGGTATAAGGGCTGATTTCAAACACGTATTTAACAATAACAAAACAACAACAATACTTTCAAAATGTTTCCCTCCATTTCAAACAATTCTGAATATTAGAAAGAAGATTTGTAATAGCCTTTAGTAATACTGCTGCCTTGTTTGAGTATCGGCGACCCAAGACTGTATCTTCAGGTGACACTGAACTAGTTAAACAGCATAACAACTTTGTTGTTGTTATTGGCTCATTCCAAACACTTCTGCTCCTTGTGAATTCATTGAGTCTGATATTGTCCATTAGCAGACTGCAGTGCCTCTAGAATGGGTGACATGCTGATAAGACTGAAGCTCTTAAAAAAGACCAAGATAAGGGAGGTATTGTGCTGTGTCAACATTATCACACATAAGGTAGCTGTAGAGGCATGTGTCTCTAGATATAGTTGAAAAGAACATGAGATTATCCAAGACGGTAGCCTTAGAACAAGATTTCCCAGATGTCCAACATTTCCTTGCGGTTTTGTCTTATTTGCTCCTTCTTCTGTTTGGACATCTGGTAACCAGGAGGTCTGCTATATCTGTAAAATGTTGGCTGTAATGAGAACAACATTATGAGACAGAATTGCATTGAATATAATTACTCTACAAACAGAAAATCCCATTAACCCAAACACTTATATGTCCCATGTTCAGAATATTGTCCAAAAAATATATTGTATGAGTTTTTCAATGGCCAAATATTAATTGTGGTTTCCACCTTACAAAGTACCAATTTAGCATTATTATTTCAACCCCATCACAAATTTGAGATTCAAACATAGAACTTCAATAGTTCAATAGGTAATTCTGGTAGACCCACTGTTTTGTCTGCAATATGTCTGAAGTTCAAATATTGCATTTCACAAGGTCAGTGTAAGTGCAGTCGAAATGAAATACTGATAAAGAGATGCCACTTCCTCAAATATGATGACAGAAAGGTCAAATATGTATTTTAGAGTGGAAATGTCACAGGATAACAGAGTTGAATAGAATAGGTTTTTTAGTTTTCTCTAAAAAATCTGTATAAACAAGGTCACAAAGGTGTTTCCCTTGTCCGTGTTGTTTTCTCATTCTAGACAAACTGTCAGTCTATTATGGAAGCCCGTTTCCGCCACTAAATAAAATAGGTAATTGTGATTTTTTCATCTCACAATTCTGCCTTTTTTTCTCACAATTGTGAGTTTACATCTCTCAATTGCCTGATATAAACTTGCAATTCTGACTTTTTTTCTCAGAATTGTGTGATATAAACTCACAATTGCGACTTATAGCTAAAGTCAGAATTTGCAAGATATAAACTCGCAATTCTGAGAAAAAAGTCAGAATTGTGAGTTTATATCCCACAATTCTGACTTTTTATCTCGCAATTATGACTTCATAACTCGCAATTGTGAGTTTATATCTCACAATTCTGAGAAAAAAGCCAGAATTGCGAGTTTATATGATGCAACTCTGAGATGTAAACTCGCAAGAAAAAAAAAAGGTGAGAATTGTGAGATAAAAAGTCGCAATTACCTTTTTTTATTTATTTATTTTTTTAATTCAGTGGTGGAAACAGGCTTCCATAGTCTGTTCATTATTGTTGAGATTTTACTGACTGTTTATACAGGTTAAATTGTTACACCAGTAGGTGGTGCTAAGTAATTGTCTTTGTGAGTCATTGAGTCATTTAATTCAGTCCAAACTGAATTACTGCAAATGATTCAATGGGAATACTACTACTGCATGTTACTCCGTGTTGAGATGTCTCTGCTTTGGCTATGTTTAGAACTATTTTCACAGGCGGAGCAAAATATCTAAAGTTACTGTGTGTAAAATGGAAGCTGTGTAATATTAGCTTCTTGTTTATTGGTCTGTTTATTTAAAAGCAATATCACACAATTAAACTGGCTTTTTGTTACTGCAATAATTTGTCAGCCCAAGCTGTCATGTCTTTAACCATTAATTGGGTCTAGTATCATAGCACACTAGTGACAGATTCTGAATTTGTGGCGTAGCAGTAGGAGTGAAGTGATTTCAAACACAAATTGGAACATTGCTTGGGTTTCAATATATATTTGCATACTTGTTAATTGAACTGTATTGTATTATGGCCATATGTGTTGCATTACACACTAAATTGAGTTAGATGAGTGTAGTGTGAATTAGCAGCATCATGTTAATTTCATCATTTAGTCCTGGGAACAACATTTTCTCAGAATGACCCGGTTCTCTTTACAGGTTGACCATGACACCATTTTGAGATGATGGTGCCCTACTTAACAGCAGGGTGGTGATGGCAGGGTTGGTTCTAAAGGTTTGAGAAGCAGCAGGGTTGTTTGGTATTTTTAGTTTTAAAAATGTATTTTTCTTGTGTGTGAAGACACCCATGTGGGTGAACTAATATCCATAACTTGTCATAATGACTTAAAGATGTTAAAAATAAATAAATAAAAAAAATAGAATTGTCTCATGCTGGAGTGATGGCTAGATTTTTATAAGTTTGAAAGCTGAGCTCAATGACTGTGTTGTGATTTGGTAAATGAATTGTCCATTTGAAAATACGGTAACACTATTTCAATAGTCCACTTTAGACATTCTACTAACAGTAAATAACTTTCCAACTACATGTCAAAAAGCAGTCATTAGAGTATTAGTAGACTCTCTGCTTTATAACTTCTAACATTTTATGTTGATGGGTCACAACATACAGCATGGTGACTATGAGAAACTTATTCTACTAACCCTAAACCTACCCTAACAGTCTACTCTGAGACATGTAGTTGCAAATTAATGAGAATTAGTTTACATGTAATTGACATGTAGTTACAAAGTTACTTATAGTAAGTAGAATGTCTAAAGTGGACTCTCAAAATAAAGTATAACTGAAAATATTGTTCCTGTGACACAATCTCTTTCTTGAAACACTCAGAGAAGAAGGATAAATGCCCTTCCTGTGGTCAAGGACAGTTAATCTGCTCTACCCCGTGTCATTTTCTTGTCGATGGCTCTCCAATGCTTAATGTTCTAGTAAATGACACTGCTATGACCGGGTCCCTGAAAGCTGTCGTAGGGACTGTGGGACTGCTGGCAGAATACAGCAATATCCTGCCCATGACACAGAACAAACGACTTTGTCCTTCTATAACAAATGTTGGTACAGCACTCACTGACAGAAAGTCAAAGAAAAAAAAATATATAAAAGGCAATAGAGACAGTAAGACTGCTCATTTTGAAGGCAAATTTGTGTATGAAATGTGAATGGAGCATTCTGAATGTTTCCACAGATTCCCAGCTGTACAATATAAACATATTAAAATAAGGTAAAATGTAAAAATGTTCATATGAACAACTTTAGAGATGCACAAATGCTTACAGTTTCTTTGACATTTGTAAAATATTGAATTGAAGGAATTAATTGACTGATTTTATTCATAATAAATGGGATGAATTTTGTAAATATAAATATAGGCTATGTCTCTAAACTAAAAGCCTTTATATTTTGCATTTTAGAGCAAGTTTATAAATTACACTTCATTGTCTATCCAAAATATATGACTGCATGTGTAAACATTATGTAAAATACTAATGGGATCACCGTTGAAGGTTTAATATCAAAGTATATATCAGTATGAAGAATATATTAATTTGCGGGATCACAGGATCGGTGACAGGATGAATGATTAAAAGTAGTTAGTAATGTGACAGATAAAACTGATAACACCTGCAACAGCGAGTGTAAATTAGGACCCTTTATCATTTGATAAAGATGATGTCATGTCACTGACTTTGTTTGCTCTCACACTCAACTGTACCACGAATAACTACAAGGTTTAATAATTATAATAATAGTAGTATTTTAAATCAAATAATACTGAAATATATAAGCAGCACAAATATAGAGTTCTGTCATGAAACTCTAGATGGCGCAGTCCGATAGGTCTAACTCAGTTTGATCTAATGACATCATCACATGGCACAGCTGACTGGTTCTCTCCTGTATCAGTAGCCAATAAGCTCGCTGCTCAACATTCAAATATATGACTAGTGCTTGTTGTAGCAGTTTCGCAGCGTGCTTCAGAAACTCTCCACCTTCCCCAGCTCCACCTGTATAGATCTGCTACAAGGTGATTCATGTATTCTAGGGGGGGTTATTTCATGTATATTATATTTGCAGCAGCAGTATTTCCTACATGCTCACAGCAGCATGTTGTAGATGTATTGGCAGTAGCAAGTCTCAGTACTAGCTCTGCCACAGCAGCAGCAGCAGCGTAGCAGATCTATTCCACCAAGACCAAATACATTAACATTCTCATGTACATTACCATGCCAATCCCTCCGAGAGTTGTCATGACAGAACTGTATTTAACATGTATAATAAGAAATGTTTCTTGAGCAGCAAATCAGCATATTAAAATGATTTCTGACGAATCATATTACACTGAAGACTGAAATAATGGCTGCTAAAAATTGAGTTTTGCATGACAGAAATAAATTACAAATTAAAGTATATTAAATAATAAATGATTTAAATTGTATAATAAATAAATTATATAATTAAAATATATGAAACCAGACAACAGTTTTTTTTTTTTTATTATTGTTATAATATTACACAGTATTACTGTTTTACTGTATTGTTGATTGATGCAAATTTGGTGAGCATAAGTGACTTAAAATCAATCAACCAATAAATAAATACATACATACATACATACAGATCCCAAACTTTTGAATGACAGTGTCTGTGTTTATATTGTGAAATAATTAAGCAAAATGTGATAAATATTTTGGACATACCAGCCAGTCTTGGCTGTTGCATGACAACTTTAACCCAGACATTTCATAAATTGGCAGAAAAAAAAAATCAGGGAACAGATTAAAAAAAAAAAAAAACACACAAGATGTGTATTTGTGATTTATGAGTCTACAGGGAGTCTAAATTCAACCTAAATAAACTAAACTAAATTCAATTTGTCAGGCTTTCTGACCGTGTTCTTTCAGTATTGCATAGGTACAATGATAGGCATAGGTAAGCATGTAACCCACTAACACCGATTCTCACTCTATTTACTATCTCTTTCTCACTCTCTTTCTCTCTCTCCCCATTGCAGTTGCCATGGAAACTGTTCTGGTCTTCCTTTTTTCCCTCCTAGTCTATGTGGCGGGTAAGTGTCCCCCTCCATTTCACTCCAGGCTCCCTGTGTCCGCTGGGATTGGAAAGAACTGGAAAAGCATGGGGAAAAGCCATGACATGACACATTAGTGCCATCCTAGAGTTCTTAACTGAGAATTTGATCAGTGACCTCTCAAGTCTGGGATCATGTGTATGTCTCTGTGTGTGTGTGCTCTCTATAGTTCTTCAATAGACTCATCTAAAGCTCTGTGTTTGTCAGGTATATGTGCTTTTACATGTCTGTGAATTGCTGTCCTGCTTTTGCCAAACAAACTTCATTTGTGAAATGAGAGCATCCATTTAAATTACACTCCCATCCGTCCCAGTCCTCTGAGAGACTCCACCCTATCCACAATTAGGCCACTTGAAACTGCCAGCACATGTGCACCAGATTCATACTCACTCACACACACACACACACACACACACACACACACAGCTCTATACACTGGTTAAAAAAGAAAATAATAAAATAAAAATCTTTCAGCTTTGTCAACAAACCCCTCGCCCACCGCTAAAGCACTCCTGACTGTCAGACTAGTTTTTATCTGGTTATCTTTCACAGTGCAACCACAATATTCCTTCCACTATTTCCTCCCTTCCTCCCCATTCCTTCCTTTCATTGTTTCTTCCTTTTTCTTATTTCCTTCATTCCAAACTCTGTAAATTACCATAAAATTGACAGATTGACATTTCTGGTAAATAAACCATACATTGTTAAAAATAAAGGTTTCAAAATAGTTGTCAAAGGTAATTTATGGAATCATAGATGCCAGTAATTTTCTCACAAGCAATGGCTTTCTGTCTTTTTGCAGTAATTTTTACCATTGTTCAACAAATTTGTGTGGTCCTTCCTTATTTCTACCTACATTTTCCTTCTTGCCCTCCATCCATCCATCCTTCCTTCCTTCCATTCATCCATCCATTCTTCACTGTCCTTTTCATCCTTTCCTTCCTTCCATCCATCCATTCTTCACTGTCCTTTTCATCCCTTCCTTCCTTCCTTCCTTCCTTCCATTCATCCATCCATTCTTCACTGTCCTTTTCATCCCTTCCTTCTTTCCTTCCATCCATCCATCCACCCATCCATTCAGTCATCGTTCTTTCCTTTCTTCCTTCCTTCACTGTCCTTTTCTTCCCTTCCTTCCATCTAACCATCCATCCATCCTTCACTGTCCTTTTCATCTCTTCCTTCCTTCCTTCCATCCATCCATCCATTCACACATCCATTCATTCAGTCATTGTTCCTTCCTTCCTTCCTTCCTTCCTTCCTTCCTTCCTTCCTTCCTTCCATCCATCCATTCAGTCATTCTTTCCTTTCTTTCTTCCTTCCTTCACTGTCCTTTTCTTCCCTTCATTCATTGTATTTTTCTTCTCTTCCTTCCATCCTTCCATCTAACCATCCATCCATCCTTCCTTCACTGTCCTTTTCTTCCCTTCCTTCATTCTTTCCTTCCTTCTATCCATCCATCCTTCATCATTTTCTTCCTTCACTGTCCTTTTCTTCCCTTCATTCATTGTATTTTTCTTCTCTTCCTTCCATCCTTCCATCTAACCATCCATCCATCCTTCCTTCACTGTCCTTTTCTTCCCTTCCTTCATTCTTTCCTTCCTTCAATCCATCCATCCTTCCTTCCTTCACTATCCTTGTCTTCTCTTCATTCTTCTTTCCTTCTGTCCATCCTTCCATCACCCCTTCCTTCCTTCACTGCCCTTTTCATCACTTCATTCTTCCTTCCATCCACCCATCGTTCCTTCCTTCACTGTCCTTTTCTTCCCTTCCTTCCATCCATCCATCCCTGTCATTTTCTTTCTTTCTTTCTTCCATCCATCCTTCACTGTCCTTTTCTTCCCTTCATTCTTACTTCCATTCATCCATCCTACCTTCACTGTCATTTTCTTCCCTTCATTATTTCTTCTTTCCTTCCTTATGATATATTTATTTTATTTTCCATCAACCTTTTTTTTCCATGTTGTTTCCACTCTTCCTTCAAGTGTCTGTCATGCTTTGTTCATTCTACTGTACATTCAGTCTTTCTGTGTCTACTTCCTGTCTGTTTTCATTGCCTGTTTTTGTGTTCCATAAAGTTCATCTGACCTTGCTCTCTCCCTGTCACCTCTTGTGTGAGGATGAATAAAAAGGAAATATGTAATTTAATTTCTCAAAGTCAAATGATCAACAGAGCAATAAAGCTATAAATACCTTCACCTGTCAAATTATCCACTGCCGAATGTCATATTAAGAGATCTGTTAAGAGATGATTTCATTTAATAAACTGCCAGGCTTGTATTTAAGACTGTTAACTCCTTAAATGCGCATTCCAGTTTGATGGTGATCCTAGTCTATACAATCAACTCTATTGTAACAACATATGGCATAAGTTAAGACAATTTTAAAAGCACAAATCCCATCCTAGACTGCTTGAAAATCATTTTTAAACTCATTTTAGTACTACAGTGAAGACAAATCAGTAAGAAGTTAATCATTGTGAGTTTTCCCTCCTGTCTCACAGGCATCGATTTAGTCTAATGGATTCTTAAGAGTTTGATATACAACAAACTGTACTGACCCTTTCAAAAACCCTTGTTATTATGCCTGAATCAGATCATACATTCATTAGGCAATGTCATATTCCTGCCAATACTGCATCTAGCTTAGGGCTCTGTGATCTTTCTCAACAAGCAAAAACACCCACCACAAACAAATAATTTAATGCAACACTCTTGTTTCTGTTATTGGATGTTTTGTGATTATAAAGATACATAATCCTAATGATTCCTCAGTGTTTTTCTCTTTTCTCATAATGGTTTTTGCTTCTGTATTGATCTTCTGTCTTAGCTTTGTCTGAATCTGCTGTCCATGGCAAGTTATTCTTCATTTAATTTACCACATCACTACATATTACTTTTTCACCATATATATATGTATAGTAAACAAATGGCTTCATGTGTAATTTCTTATTGTTTTCCATCAGATGGAAAAGAGAAGGGATTGGAACCATTTGTATACGGTAAGAATCAATACTTACAAAAGCTTACACAGGTCAATATTTACTTACATAAGGATTATGTCACTTTATAAGGAGCATACTTCTCAAACAGCAGGTACCCAAAGACAGTGGAATATAATTGGTATCTTGGCTTCCGTTACCTGTAAAGTCACACTTCATACAGTCATATCCATCTGTGCCTTCAGAATGCAATTACACCCTCATGCAGCATATCAAAATGAGATCTAAATTAGAATTTTTTTTTTTTTTTTTTTTTTTTCAATTTTACACAGTATTTTGATAATCTCCAGACACTATTTAATATCTGAACATTTGTGAATAGTCCTGAGTGACTTAACTAATTATATGGTAGTCGATGAAAAATACAGATCAAAATGTGCTCCAAAACATTTTGTATCCTCTCAAACCACATTTGCATGATGTGACCACATCACATTTGTAGTGTAAACACTAATATGTCTTGGGCAGCTGTGAAGGACCTGTCAAATATGTGGTTAAATGAGGATCAATCCAGGTGTAAATAAAGCCTCACATGTAAAAAAGTTCACATCAGACATGCTGTCATCACATCACACTCCTTGGGAACTTCGAGATGACACTATAAAGAAGAGAAAGATTAGAAAAGACCACTACAATTGCAGATACTCTACATCAAGCTGTTCAACCAGATGGGCAGTTGTCAGGGAAGAAACCAAAAGGCCAGTTTCTAACCGACTGAGCTCCAGAGGTCTTTGGCTGCCCAGACATCAACAACCACTTCAACACTACACAGGTTTTGCTCCACACTCTTTTGGAGAGTGGCTAGAGGCAAGCCACTTCTGAGTGAGGCCACAATTACAACATCATGCCTCGAGTTTGCTAGAAGCAAAAACCTGCAATCTGCAGACAGATTATTTTGGAGTTTGAGTCCAGAGCTTAGCTCTTGGGCCTGCAAGCTGATGCTATGGTTGACAGAAACAAAATTCAGCTTAACACCCATGGATGGTGGGAACTCAGTGGTTAAAGTTGCAATTGAGCAAGGTACCTTAACCCCAAATTGCTCCAGGGGTTTTCTTTGGAAAAATGCTTTGGATATTGAATTTAAGTATCTGCTGAATAACTAATAACCAGCACTGGCCTGGGGCGTTCTGTGGCATTGAAAGTTCAGGGCTAGTAACCAGAAGGTTGCATATGTGTAAATGCATGAGAATGACTTATTTCTTTCAGCCAGAGATCTGTGTCTAAGGCAAAAATAATAATAATAATAATAATAATAATAATAATAATAATAATAAAATGATTTTAAGACAGACAGTGATTCAAAGGCAAATCTAGTGGCTTTTAGAATCCTCAGCCAGATCCCAAACTAAAATTGCAAATCTATGGTGACAAATATCTAGACTGTAAAAATAAATAAATAAATAAATAAATAAATGTTATTTTTGTTTTAAATAAAAAATTATTGGAGTACAATTTTTATAAGAAGATACTATTTCAGGCTTCAACAAAATTTCATGTTTAATTCAATGTGTTACTTGCCATTTCTGTCAACATTGAAAAAAAAAAATGGAATATTCTAAGAAAAATTAATTTCTTCATAACTTTTAATTAAAATGCAGTAAATAATTATCCCTGATAAAATACCATTTGAAGTCCCATCCTACATATTTATATTTATTTATTTTATTTTATCTTTGAATATCCCGTTTCATCTGAGAATGTTGCATTATACAAGTAAACTGGTTTGCAAACTGAAATATTTGTGTGTGTGTGTGTGTGTGTGTGTGTGTGTGTGTGTGTGTGTGTTTGTTTTCCACATAAGCTTGAGTCTTTCTTCAAAGAAAACTCCAAAAAATAAAATCCTTTATTTCTCAACCAGACTATGAGAGTTTGAGGATCGGGGGTTTGGCGTTTGCTGTGGTGCTGTTTGCTCTGGGAGTGCTCCTTATTCTCAGTAAGAAACATCTTTTTATTTATTATTTTTAATTCATCATCTTCATTCAGAAGCTAAATTGTGCAGAAATTAGTGGATAAGAAAAGAGATCAGAGCACAATAGCTAAACTGAGCTGCCACACAATAGATAACGATTAAATAATGGTGCTTTTATTCAACTGAGCATGAGATGAAGTTTTATTATGAAATACAGATGCATGAATATATGTCATACTCAGTGGCAGAGATATGAATGAAGACATGCTTGCTATCAACAGTTCATTCGGGTTACAAGAATAACATATTATTAAAGGATTATTATCCCTTATTATCCCAGTCATTATCACAAAATAAAACCCGACAGTTCGTTTGTATGGTCCGACATTCATCCGTTTTCTAAATCGTTTTGCTTGTGTGCACCCTGCAGGCCGCAGATGCCGCTGCAGTATCAACCAGAAGCCCAGGTTAGTCCTATACAGCCTCTCTGATTCTCTGTCATGTGTTGCATGGGTTTATAACCATCAATTATCATTTTCTTTGTACTATATATTTTCTCAGGGCTCCAGGAGATGAAGAAGCTCAAGGAGAGAACCTCATGGCCTCCAAGGGTGAGATTCAGTACTATCTCATGTAATACACATTGGTCATCTTTAGCTGTAATACACATTGGTCATCAAGAACATTTTTAACTGCTGTCCTTTTATTATTCTTCCTCATAAAGCCAAGGAGACTCCTAAAGCAGAGAACTGAAACAGTCCAGGTACAGCAACTTTCCTTATGAAAGTGTGATTATGGAATCAGAAATGACCAAAAATGCAGAACGCTTGCTGTATTACGTAATATCGGCTTTATTTCTTCTCAGTGCTGTTGAACACATAGCTGTGGCTGAACGACTTCACTGATGCTGCGGATGCTGATGATGATGAAGCTGATTCCAGACCATGGCTATGAGAGGATAGAGAGTAGACAGAGATTTGTGGGGGGAGGCGACTATGACTTGGATTTTTAATGGGCCAGTGTCTTATACGTAGACCTCTAGTCCTGTCACGTGAACAGTAACTGTATCCGTCTTTTCGTCCGTGCCCTTTTGCAACAGTCCGTCTTGAGTGAGTTGTTTTAGCAAAACTAGCCACTTTCTGCAGATCATTCTTAACATTTTTGGCTCCTCCCCAACCAAACTTGTGTGTGCGGTTTAAAGGAACAGTTCACCCAAAAATGAATATTCTCATTTTGTTCCAAACCTGTATGCAGTTATTTTTATTTATTTTTTTATGTTGAACACAAAAAGAGATAATATTAAACATTATGTAGACCATATTATATAATGACAAAACCTAAGAAAAAGATTAAAAAAAAAAAACACCAGTTTTATTTTTTGGATGAACTGTCTCTTTAAAACAATTTTGTTTTAACGTCCAACAGTGAATAACTGTTACTGTTATTGTTGGTGAGACCACTTGTTATTGTCATTTGTGTCGCACCTGCTGTTTTTTCTCTTGTAGACTGTATAGATTATATGCACATTTAAAGTATTTAATATAAGTATTAATTCATGCAGAATATATATTTGAATATACAGTGTATGCATGTGTGCGCACGTATGAATAGATCATGTAGAGCTTGTATGAATGCGTGTGTGTGTGTGTGCGCGCATGTACGCCCACATTCAGGGCTCCTCCTCCCGACAATCTTTCTATCATTGTACCCAGACCAAGCACAAAAACAACAGTACCACCACTGTACCACAGGGGGCGCTATACCGCTGTCCTCTGATCAGCTGCAACACTGCCGGGCTCAAAGCCCCCATTCGGACCCACAGTCTAAACGTCTGCGGCCTGAGAACGAGACTGCAGAAGCAGTTCACTTCACCATAGTGCCACAAACCTGTGTCCTTTACCTTTACGATCACATGTCTTCTATAGCCTACGTATTCACTTTCTTAAAGGAATAGTTCACCCAGAAATGTAAATATTTTATTATCGTCTACTCATCCTCATGTCGTTAAAACTTAACAAACAAGATGGTTGTCGTTGTTATGTGGATCACAAAAGGAGATATTTTGTTGAATGTCCAAGCAGTTGTTTTCCGTAAAGCATAAAGTATACTAGCGCATGTGCAGCCAAACTTTATTTGTGTGTGAACGCAGGTAGCAAACACATGCGCACAACGGAAGTTTCTTTCTTGTTTAGTATTTGTGCTAGAGCAACAACAAAAAAATAAATAAATGGTAGTTTCTTATTTGACTGTGAAACAATAAGCCAGGGCAGTAGTGCAAAATAGTGAAAAATATGCAGCTAGAAAAACATGTAAATCAAAGTATACTTTGACCTTAAATATTAACTGCCCTTAAGAAAATTAACCATGGTTTTATTGTAGTAAGTGTTTTTTGTTCTAGTTGTAATCAAACCGTGGTTAATTTTCGTAAGTTTGGGACTTTTGTGCAAACAAAAAGCACCATAAAACTATCATAAAAGTATTTCATATGACTTGTATTTCATATGATGATATATACGCAAGGAACAGACTGAAATTGAAATCATTATTTGCTGAAAATCTCCAGTGTAGCTCTCAAATCTCTTTCGACGTTCTTCTACGTTAGTGTGCGTGATCAACTCTGCACCATATTTTAACGTTAGCCAGCGTGAATGAGATGGATGGGAAGGTTTTCAGCAAGCGACTTAAATTTCGATCTGACAATCCAGAGCTATGGTGAACTTGGCTTTCAAATCACATGAGGTTGAGTAAACAATGACAGAACATTGATTTTTGGGCGAACTAACTCTTTAATATCACTCGTATTTATAAACACTGTTCAATGGGACCAAAATGTCAGCCTCTAAAGAGACCAACCTTTGCATTTGTGTGCGTCTGCGTACGTATGTGAGTGTGTGTGTGTGTGTGTTGTTCCACACATCACTTGCTGTGATAAACCTATGAGAGCTCTATAAATGTAGGTCAGTTTATAAAGAGAGAAGCGTTTCACAGAATATTAATCACATATATTCAAGAACACAGTCTAACGCTACAGATGCTTCGCTATTAGAGAGGAATTTAATACATATTCGTCTCATATCTGTGCAGCTGCTGTGTATGGCCTCTCTTTGTGCTTCGAAATAAATAAAGTCTTTGTCTGACACAGGCATCGGTGTGTGGATTCGTTTTTGTTTTTTGAAGCATCTGAACAGAGATGCCAAGCCTCAGTCAATCTCTCTTCTTCTGGTTCTTTTAAAAAGGTCATACATCACCTGCCAGAAAAATACGGCTCTCTTCAGTACGTCAGGTAAAACTTTATTTAAGACCATTTGGACTCGGTTATCCATCAGAACGATCGATTTGATACCATTGTAGCGTCGACCAAAAATGAGGATCTGAAGTCAATCACCGACGTCTGAAAGCTCTCTGAGGTCCGTTGCTTATAGCCTACTTCACAGTCGAGACAGAATATGGCCACGATCACTCCCAGCGTTTTATACTGTGATGTAATTGGACTTCCCTTGGGCAATGACTCCAAAGGTTGGTGCTCAGCGGTATTTTATCATAGTTTGAAGGCCAGTGTTTATGGGCTAATAAATGTGTTTCAAAGAATGGCTGGGCGGTCAGATTTACGAATGCTCTGGGAGGCAGGGAGGGGTAGAGGGATGAAATACACCTGGACTAAAGACACACTCTCACAGTAGTCAAGACCTCAGGAGGAAGAGGAGCTTTCCACAGTACAGGTGAGCTGAGATGGTAACTGTGTTATGGATTTCTGCAGAATGTTAACCATCAGAATTTCTAAAATGGTCAGACTTGACAAGGACAATGTGTTTTTATTGGTTTATGTTCATGACATGACAACTGAGGTTTGGGACATTTGGGGCGTGTTAGGTTGCATGTTCATACTCATGTTCTGTCAAAATTCACTTTGTAGGGGTCCCAGAGACCTCTATGTAGTTTCAAAATGACTTTATTATATTCCTCTTAAATTATTTTTAAATGTTTAGTCAAAATATATATTTTTTTGTGAATCTTCAACTCTCTGCTTTTTATTATTTTTATTTTGTTTATTTTTCAGGCTGCTTGACATCTAGCATGATAACTAAATTTGGGGTCAAAATATACATGTTGAAAAATACAATAAAACAAATCCAAATGGATAAGCAAATGTGTGTAATTTTGAGGCCAGTGTAATTAATTTAATAAATAAAACCTAATTAAATACATTTGAGTCATTTTTTGAGTCACTTTAAATAGCATTTAAGCAAATCCAATAAAACAAATCCAAAAGGATAGCAAGTTAGCATTTTGGGGTCAATTTAAGCCCATAAAATTAAAAAAAAAAAAAAAAAAAAACATTAAAACATTAAAACAAATTCTAATGGACACATGGTAGCAGTTAGCATTATCTTAGCATATGAAAATTAATTGGATTTATTGAAATAAATAATTCTGGGGTCAACTTGATACAGTCACTTGCTGTGATAACCGTATATACACGTTAATATTTTATATGCATATATATTCAAATAGACAAATTTTAGGAAGATGCATTCATTGCAGTTATTAATGTTGGGGTCAGTGTGATCCATGCAATACAAAAATACAATAAAAAATAAGGAAATAACATTAATTTGGGGTAAATTTGATATGGTAACTTAGTGTGACCTTAAGCATGTAAAAATTCACTGCATGCATTAATTGCAATTAATAATTTAGCTCTTATGTTGTATACCAGAGATACTTACTTGCAAGTTGGCATTTTGAGTATAGTGTTCATGTTACAAAGTTTTTGTTACTAGTTAGTAAGTATGTGTAATTGTGGGTGGTGTAGTGGTTAAAGGTTAGATCAAGAGAGGTTGCTTGTTTGAGCAAGGAATGAACAATAAGCCAAAACCACTGTGCCCTAGAGCAAAGCATTACAGAAAAAAGTTAATATCATGGACCTGAAGTGTTTGTTTGTCTGACAAGATCTGCATGTAGAATTGAAAAGCAAACTGCCCTGACTGAGGCTTTATGAGTCACATTCTCTTCAAAGAAGCATGAGTTAATCATTACTCGTGAGATATGGATTGGGAAGGGAATCAGTATAAGCACTATCCTTAAGAAAGCCTGGAGGAATTGAAATGAGAGAAATGTCGAGGGTCTGGAAATAAACCTTTCTTAAAAACCATTTTGGCTGTATGGCTGTTCTTGAGTTGAGCTGTATGGCTCTTTCTGTTCAGTGTATTGGTTTCAGGGTTCTTTAAAAAACTGAATTAGAATCATTTGTGCTTCTGATGTAATTCATTATTTAGTATACAGACTAAATGAAAATAGTAATAATATAAAATTGCATACAGATTTTGAATGCATTATGAGTGTTAAACTCATTGCAAGGGTATGGAAGGCAGATGGGGCCAAAAGTCATTAAACAAAGAGAGTGAAATTTGACTGTCAGCACACACTGTTTTTCTGCATTAAGGGAACAACACGCAGTGCAGCCAATGAACTATTAGCATATGCGATACAATGGTATGTTGGTATATACGTATGCAAACATCAGATTGCATATTTGTTCATGAGGGATAATGCATTTGTACAATGTGGGTGATATCAGTTTTATATCATGATTTGTCTTTTCCTTTTTAGTTGTTTAACATTTTTTCTTACCCTCTAAAAAATGCTGGGTTGTTTCAACCAAACTTTGATTCATGGACTAACGCAGCTGTCAGGTTAAATTTTTACATTAAATTTTTAAACCAAAAGTTGGGTTAGTCCATATTCGACCCAAAGCTGAGTTGAAACAACCCAGCACTTTTTAGAATGTAGGTAGAAAATTCTTTAATTTACATTGTAACATTAATTAATTTACTCTAGCACAGATATCAGTAAAGCAGTAGCGCAATGAACAAAATAAATAATTAATATGTGGATAAATCTAAAGTTAAAACTGATTTTAAAGTATTACACGTTCAAACATGGCCAGAATGTGTGTGCATTAAGAGGCACGTTCAAATTCGTCATCTTAATGTGATAAATCTGTGCGTCTATACACATATGTGACCCTGGACCACAAAACCAGTCTTAAGTCGCTGGGGTATATTTGTAGCAATAGCCAAAAATACATTGTATGGGTCAAAATTATCGATTTTTCTTTTATGCCAAAAATCATTAGGATATTAAGTAAAGATCATGTTCCATGAAGATATTTTGTAAATTTCCTACCGTAAATATATCAAAACTTAATTTTTGATTAGTAATACGCTTTGCTAAGAACTTCATTTGGACAACTTTAAAGGCGATTTTCTCAGTATTTTGACTTTTTACACCCTCAGATTCCAGATTTTCAAATCGTTGTATCTCAGCCAAATATTGTCCTATCATAACAACCCATACATCAATGGAAAGCTTATTTATTCAGCTTTCAGATGATGTATAAATCTCACTTTCGAAAAATTGACCCTTATGACTGGTTTTGTGGTCCAGGGTCACATATAAGAAATGTGGCTAAAACTAAAACCTAAACACAGCCAGAATATAATTGTCTACACGTATAAAATAAACATGTTCAAAATTGCTGCATGTTGACAAATTTTCACGCGTCCCATTAAAAGATTTTGCCCCCATCAGCCTTCCATACATGAGTTCCGCCAGTAAGTGGGCACTCCTGAAATGTAAACAATGAAGTACATCCCAGTCAATGACAGGCTGGAAGTCAGCGAGGACAGTGCATAAAAAGCAATGTGGAATTTTGGTGAACGTTTACAAAATTCCGAGAAAAGGGGATTACTGCTTTTCAGCAGCAACAAATTAACGTGTACATATATACACATTAATTACAACATTGATATATGTGACCCTGGACCACAAAACCAGTCATAAGGTTTAAATATATATGAAATTGAGATTTATATATCATCTGAAATCTGAATAAATAAGCTCTCCATTGATGCATGCTTTAAGACAACATTTGGCTGAGATACAGCTATTTGAAAATCTGGAATCTGAGGGTGCAAAAAATCTAAATGTTGAGAAAATTGCCTTTAAAGTTGTTCAAATGAAGTTCTCAGCAATGCACATTACCAATCAAAAAATTAAGTTGATTTATTTACGGTAGGAAATTTACAGAATATCTTCATGGAACATGATCTTTACCTAATATCCTAATGATTTGTGGCATAAAATAAAAATTGATCATTTTGACTCATACAATGTATTGTTGGCTGCTACAAATATACCTGTGCTACTTATGACTGGTTTTGTGGTCCAGGGTCACATATTCTCTACAGTGAATCCAACTCAAATACACTGAACTGCATGCAGTTACTTTAAGCAACAAGTAAGTAAGGACTGTTGGATTATAATGCGTTATTCTGATTTACATTACCAGTTTTTGCCATTCCGCACCGTGACCCAGACAGCAGCCATGTCTTCTGGAGCAGGTGAGTCTCATTTTTAAGAGTTTGCTTGCACTGTTTTACTTGTATTCTGCTCTCTCCTTCACACTGTTAATGAGAGCTGGAGAGAGAATGTGTCCATAAAAGTCAGTCCTCCACTGGGAGACTGTCTCAGACAGAGGGACTGTGCTGTGATATAAATATACAATAAAACTCTTAAAAACAATCACAGCATTATGGGTTTATGGTATGTTATTGCACCAATTGTGCATTAAAATTTTATGATGGCTGATTTTATGAATATGGCAACTATGTTGTACTGTGTATTCTACAACTGATGTAATATGCTTAATATCATTCTGTCTTGGAAATTACATTTTTGGATTTTTTTTTGGGGGGGGGGGGGGGGACTCATCATGCTATACACTACACTGATAAAATAAAAATATTCTGTATATTATATAATATACAGAATAATAGATATATATATATATATATATAAGTTTTTACAAACACTTTTCACAATTATTTTTAATTAAAATATATTTTTTTTAAATTTAAAATAAAATGACAATAAAAATAGCATAAATTATAAAAGTGTGCTAGTGCATTTGTAATGAATTTTTAATACCCCCCCCCCCCCCAAAAAAAACCCCAAAAACTAACCATACTTTATTTTAATGGTCATTAGTTACATTTCATTGTACTTCTAAATGTTATAATAGAGACATTTTTGTCTCATGTGGTTTTCATTTTTATTAAAATGAAGTTTCTCAATAATGTGTTCCTCGCCTCATTCCCCTTAATATCTTAGTCAGGTTTTTCTTGCAACAGTTGCCTTTGGCTTGCTTACTCGGCAATTAAGGCATTACTTCCAACATCTTTCAAGCAATATATTCTGAAAGCGCTATTCAAATAAAATGAAGTGAAAACCTACCACTTCATTTGCAGGCCTGTGTTTGCATGTTATTTTAGGTGTTGCGGTTCAGGCTGTTGTGTTGGACTGTAAAACTCAAAATGACAGTTATGCCACATGTTTTCCCTGCAGACCTTGATTTCCACTTCTAACTCTGTTATTGTCATCACCTCTGGGCAGAAGTAGGGCATGTCTCGACCATCAAGCAAATACAGAACTAAATCTTTTTGGGAAATTACATACCCCATATGCCCAAACTTTCAAGTTTTTGTAGTGTACACAGAGGCTATAATAGTATTTTCAAAAATGTGCACTTTGAATTAAGTTTGCATTTTCAGGCCCCAAAACATTGTTGTCGTCTAAATGAAAGGCCAAAATGCATAAAAAAAGTTTTCCATTTTTAGCTGAAATCAGTGTTGTGTAAATGGCCCCTTAGTGATCTGATTTTATTTAACGGTATAACCAGGGATGTGATGTAACCCCCTTTGCAATCATTAACATTTTTTTAATAAGTAACTAATTTTATCACACTTTTTTTTTTCTCTCAGTAACTGTAACAGATTACAGTTACATTTACTTTGTAATTAAATTACGTAATTCCATTACATGTAACTAGCTACTCCCCAACACTGCCATCATTGTTGTAAATTTTAACTCAAATAATAAGGTATCAGGAATTGTTTGATTGATAGGATAAGTATTCCAGATTGACTGCATATACACACAGACTGTCTTCTGAGGGTTTCTTACTTTAGACTAGTCGATTAGTCGGTTACAAAATTGCTGTAAAAACGACTTTTAAATTAGTTGGTACGCACATCCCTAATTATAATAGAGTGTAAACAGCCTCAAAGTGGCGTGAAGTGTGATTATATTCACTGATTTCTTTCATTTCAAAGAACTTATTTCATTTGATTTTATTCTCAGTCTCTCTCTGTTTCTAGCCCCTACAGTAGATCCTGATGCTGACTTTTACTATGGTAAGGATGAGCAAGTTCCTCTTGAATAATTCAGTTTTGTGTTTATGTGGACAAGAATAATCTGATTAGCTATTAATATTGGAAGACGGTCATATTCTTAATATGCCATATCCAGGATAAGATATTCCAAATTCTACAAGGCCCATTAAGCCAAAGAGCTGTAACTATTTAATAATCATTCTAATTCATTAGAATAGCAAGGTCAACATCTGACACAGAATAACCATATAATTTAAATCATTTTCAGAATGTTTTAAACAGAATTTTGCATCATGTTTTCCTTAGTCAGAATATCCTTATTCAGAAGTTGTTCTACCTCTGCTTCACAGACTATGAGAAGCTGCGCATTGGAGGCCTGGTCTTTGCTGGGGTCATTGTGGTACTATCTGTCCTCCTCCTGACAGGTAAGTTTTAGCCTCTGTGTCTGTGTCTGTGAGTCATATCAAATCACTGATGTGTAATGAATATCTGGCCCTGTAGGGAACCGCATCAGACGGTGTGGCAAGCGTAAGGTAAGCACCCTTAACTTATTGATGTGTTTCTGATGACATCTAGTGGTCAGTGTATAGTACAAATATTGTAATTTTAAAAGAGTTGTCACTTTTTACTGCTAGATATATTCACTGGAGTAGGTTTACTTGGAAATTTACCATAATGTTTTATTATATAGATATAATGAAAATATATATATATATAAATATTTTTCTATTCTAACATGACAATGCCTCTGTGTATAAGGCAAGGTTCAAAAAGAAAATGATTGATTCAGTCAGTGTGGAAGAATTTGACTGGTCTGCATAAAACCAAGTCCTAATCCCAGTTTAACACCTCTGGTGTGACT